>VZTL01063194.1:48887-103074 GCA_013400535.1 Scopus umbretta
CTCCCCGCCGCCTCGAATCCTGTCAGGAGCGGCGATGGCGGCGGGGCGCGTCCCGCTCCCTTCGGCCGGCCTCAGGGGGGCTCTTCCCGCCCCGCTGCCCTGAGGCGAGGCGCAGATCCTGAGGGGCCGGTGGAAGGCAGGGAGGCGGGGGGTTAGGGATGTTGAACCCCTCGTCCTCACTCCGCTTCTCCGAAGCGGCTGTCGGAGCTCAGGCTGGAGTCCTCGGTGTCTCCCCGTTCAGCCGTGGCGTGAAAACGCCGGGGGCAAACTCGCTCTGTGGCCTTTTCCCGGGGCCCCTGGCCGTGCTTCATGGCCACGGTGGCACTGGTTGGCACGCTTCTCGTTCCACAAGACCGGGATATGCTCTTTCAGGGAAATGCTTGCATATTTGACTTCTATAGGACCCCAGTGCCTGTGTGCTTGTCAAGTCATTGAGTATATTTAACAACCTAAGGCTGAAATAATCATTTCAAAAGTCCTTATTAATCCCTCGCTTGCCTTTAGTGGCAGTTGAACTCAGTTTTGCCTCTCCGGCGTGCCCCAGGCAGCCTGTGCTTGAGCAGATCCCGAACCTCCGCCTCTGGAGGTTGCCAGTGTGTGTGGAAACTGGAGGTAGGATGCATTTTGCGTTGGTTTAAGCGTATCTGCAGCTGAGCTAGCTTGGCTGGGCTGCCTTTAGGGTTGACGGAGAGCTATCCGATATAGTCAGTGGCATTTGGGATGTGATTCATCTGATCAAACATGGGTAGTTGACTTTCGGGTAAGACAAGTCAAACGCTTAAACTTCCCTATGTTTTATTAGTTTTCCCGGCACTACAAGGAAACTCAAAGGGAGATGTGCTAAACAAGTAGGCACCTAGATTGTAAACACAGTCTTTCAGGTGAATCCCATCTAAAATGTCCCAAGCCCCCTACAGGAGCCAATCCATCAGGTCAGCTCTGAACAGGATACAGATGCATTGAGGACCATACAAAATTAAGTCCTAGAAACCCTTTTAAACAGCAGTTCAGCATTCCTATTCATCTTTTCTAGAAATGCTTGACCATTAGAGTAGTTACTAACGAAATGGGAGGCTCGGTGACTTCCTTAGCCCAAGAGATTCATACCTGAATCTGTCCATCTCCTGGGAGAGCCCTTTAACCAGCAGGCTGTAGGCTAGACAGGACAGCAGATACGCTCTACCCTTACTGCTGAAGCTGGACCACTATGCAGAAATGAAGGAAGGAAGGAAGGAAGAATGATTTCAGTTATTTTATAATTATTGGTCTTGGGATGACTATTGATGCTCTTGCCAGGAAAGGTAGAAATGCGCTAATTAAAATTACTGATGACAGAAAGTTGGGAGACATCAATAAAGAGGATGTTCACAGTAACACACAGGAAAAATTGAATGCTCTTGAGGACTGGGATAGTAAAGATGGAAGGAAATGCGTGAGTAAAACAGGAGTATATTTTCTGATTAATACATGGGGAAGGGGTGGTATAAATACTGGAAAGAGAAAATGAAAGGGAAAACGGAGCTTCGTAATTTTTTGATACGGTGGTTAGCAATAGCAGGGAATTGCACTAGATGACCCATCCAAGCATTTGATCCCAATTATTAATAATTCCTCCTTCGTCTCAGCCTTCGTCTGAAGATTTCAAAGTGCTCTGGCCTCTGAGCAAACTTGCAAAGAAGATAGTTATCCCCCCTTTTTTTTTCCACAGTGGAAAGCTGAGACCATATTTGAGTTGCCAAATTCACATGTTATTCACCAGATGAACAGGTATAAAAGCAAATGGCTCCTCTCCAGGGCTATATCCTACGCCTGTAAGATAGTAGCAATACCTACTTTCTGTCCTGCATAGTATATTCTATTGATTTTATATACAGTTGTAATAAATGTTCTTCATTTAGGTATCTTTCCAAATGTCCTTGCTTTAATAAGTAAGTACTATTCCTGTGTTTTAATAACTTTCTCCTCTGCGGGTTCTCCGGGCAACATCAGTGTACCAATTCTCAGCATTTTACGGGTGGAAAAACTACTAAGAGAGATGTGGATGATTTATGGAGGAGACAGAGTAAAGCCAGAGCAATGGTAGAACTGTGAATCTGATTCTTATATTTCTGCTCAATCTTTTAATAGTTACACTTTTTCATGTGGAAAAGTAGTGTGCTGTCTGAAGTCCTTGGGAGCTTTCTCATTGGTTTTAATGGGATGAAGGCAAGCCCAAAATAATATATCAAATTGATGGTTCATAGCAATTCCTGAAAAGTCTCAGTTTCAGGTCCCAGTGAGACTTTTTGGGCTGGTTTCTTGTTGCTTTCTTTCATCAGCAAAATGCTTGTAAAAACAGAAGCCTTCAGCAACATACTGATTTTGATAAAACACTTGCTGGGAAATCTTTCTCGCGTTACAGAATGCACTTTGTAGTCAAATGTAGAGGAAGTTCCATAAAAGCTGGTGATTCAAGCTCTCAGCTGGGAGAGGAGAGCTGCGTTGACGTCCCATGAAAAGTTACATGATGATCCAAAACGATAGTTTCAGCGGAAACTCCCGAGACACAAGCAGGGTGATAGTCGGGGCTTCTGTAGGGACTATAAAAGCATCCAGGTTCAAATCTCTGCTCTGTCTCTAGGTGCCGGGTTTTTTCCCCTCCAACTTCAGAGTCTCATCCGAACTAATTGCCTGTGAGCAACTTCCAGGAGCTCATCCATCCTCCTCCCCAATGAGTCGCTCTCCAATTACCCCTATTTTTCTCAATTGGCTACGGGAGAGCCTAGGTAATTGGCCTAAATCTTGACAGAGCTAAACTTTTAGAAGTTGTGACTTGCACCTTCGTCTTCCACAATTCTTGTTTTCTTCTGATTCTTGAGACCTTGCGCAGAGAAGTAAAATAATTTTCTTGACCGCTTTGTTGACACAGAGGTTGTTGGTAGCTGGAAAAAAGAGTATCCCTTATAATTTATTATCGAATGATTAAGAATAAGGTAAAACATTCAATTTAATACTAATGGTGCTATTTGTCCAGTCCATGCCATTATCTCATTTAATTTACAGCGGTTATTAGACCTGTGCTGCATTGGTATAAACAAAAAGGTAGGGAACTTCATTACAGCGTAGCGTGTCTTGTCTTTCCTTTTAGTAAGCGATGCAGCTGGGCTACTGGCTCTGAAGAGAACTAGTTCTTTCCAGCATTTTGGAGCACAGCCGCAGTCGGGCCTCTTTAGCTTTTCTGCAGGATGGTAAATATTCATTAAAGCAACCAGAGCGATCGGGCTTATGAGGGACAGGTAGCTCTGAACTGCAGGGCTGTTTCAAGCTGTGACAATAAAACACAGGGGGATTTGGAAAAAAGGAGAAAATGGCAAGATGTTAAGTATTTCACAAAACGCACAGTAACATTCTTCATTGTAAGAGGAATTTTTTTTTTTTTTAAATCATTTAAATCAACCCCAGATGAAGAAGTCTTCCAACTGCATACATAAGGAGTCTACATAGTACTCTGACACCAGTGAAGGGAAAGTATATGGTAAATACCCATGTCATAAGTAGATAGAAATAAAATGATAATGCCCATCTTATCAGAGTTACAGCCTGCTGCAAACCTTAGGTTGCAAGTTTTTCTCACGTGGGAGTTTTCATATTTAATCGGTAGGGTCAGCGGCATGGTTTACCTTCAGGGATCAGGTCCTGCATGTAACAGTGGGTAAGGCCACACAGATGGAGGACGCGTGTTACGGCAATTAAGGGCACAGTGGTATGTGCGCCCTCGTGGTTGGAAGGTACAGGACAGTTAAGAGGCACCCAACTGTAAATAACATTAATATGCACATCTCTCTTCCTCTCTGGATTTAAAAAAAAAAAAAGGCAAACCATTATATTAGCATTTCTGGGCAGTATCTAGAGAAGCAGCTGAATGGAAGGTCACCAGTGGATGTTTTTCTAATTTATTTAACAAAAAAAACCCAAAAACAAAAAAAAAAAAAAAGAAATTTTTAAGAAAAGCTCCAGGGGAAACTGGCAAAATTACACCGGATCAGGAAGGAAATTTCAGGTAGGAAATTTGGTGGGAAAAAAAACTAATTAGAAGCTGAGGGACCCACTTGATGAGTTGCTGTTATTAACTAAAATCTCCAAAGCAAATGTTAATGTGTTAATTAGAAGCAGGGTAATATCCTCCTAGATTTCCCAGTGGGAAACAAAAACCCAAAAAAACCCCAAAAACAAGACTTTTTTTTTTTATTTATTTAACTGGCTAAACCCAAACATGGCAGCAAGAGAGCCCTCCCAGTGCTGCTGCTTCATTTTCTGATGTGTGTTTGCAGCGTTGCTACCCTGACGGTAACACACACCGCCTTACCCGGCCGTTCAGCACGGTGACGAGGTGGAAGCGCGGGATCAAAAAGTTTATTTACCTTTCAATCAAACAAAATCTCTGTCCTGACTGGTAGCTTTGATTTCTAGAAAGAAAGGAAAGGTCCCACGTTGGCTTAGACTGATTCCAAGTAAGAAATGGAAATTAAAAGGAAAGAAGAGAAATGCATTCTGTGTCCGGTTGGTAGGAAAGCTCAAGAGAGTGAGGAGACTCTTAGAGCCCTAGTGTGATGGCATGGGAAGTAAAATTCATGCTGTATCCTAAAGGGCTGTTCTGCCCATCGGAGATTCTTTTCTTCTCATTTTATTTCTGCTTCCGTGATGGAAATCAACCTTTTTTTTTTTTTTTTGCCAGCTAAACCTCAGACAAACTTCTAGCCCAGCCAAACCAAGCCTTATATTTTAAAACTGCATTCTGTTGAGACCAGGCAGCATAAAGAGATGGACTTCTTACCGATGGTTAGAAACGCTTGAATTCTTTGCCTTATCTTCTGCAGTTTTCTCCCATTTTGACGCCTTGAGCTGTGTTGCACGCTTTTCTCAGCAAGGCTCGAGAGAGAAGGAGGGCATTCAGGAGCACGCGCTGTCGGCGGGGTAGCTTGTGGGACAGCCAGGGTTGGAGCCGCAGCGCTTGCGTTCCAGCAGTGCGCTTGCTGGCGCTCCCAGTACAGATACAGCCTTTCGTCTCTTCCAGATCTGAGCCACTCCATGATCCTTATATTTTAATTTAGTCAACCTGGTGTTGAAAAAAATGATTTTTTAAAATTTATTTATTTTGCCCTTACGCAGTTCTGGTTCTTTGTCATGAATCAGATCAAGTCAGCTTTTTGCAGGAGCTGTGCCGGTAGCGTCATCACTCTGTTCTCTGTGAAATCCCTCCCCAGAATCCTTTCAGCTGCTTTGGTAAGCTTAGATTTTTTTCTGTAGAGCCCCTTGATGTGTAAAATGTATGCGATGTTTTGATCAAAGGAGTTCTTGTACTTAATGCAGATTTCAACACACTTATAGCCGTCAGATGTGAATGTATAGATCTAATCCTCCCGATCTCCACAGAGTGACACTGGGCCCATGGGACATCAGTCCAGCTAGCAAGGAGGGCAGGGGATGAGTGGTGAGGAATATTTTAACTTCTTCATTTTAAGACTGTGTTAAGCTTTATCCATTTATGGTAAAATTAACTAACGTTCTGAACACCTATGGTCTAAATGGTTACAATGACCACATTTGGGAAATCTTGCCTTCTTTTCTTTCACATTTTTTTCAACATCTAAGCAAATGGCAAAAAAAATACCTCCTTTCTGCAATCTTTTTGGCCACTTTAAATGGCATTTAGGGATCAGAGAGTAATTTTCTGTAGATTTGTTTTCAGACACAGAACTGAATACGCTAAGTAGGGAGGCTATTTTCTGTGGGTATTAAAGGTCATTGCTGACCCGTCTCATATTCAGTGAATGATTTTTAATGTATGTGAATATTGATTCTTCTAATGTTTTCTTTACTTTCCCGTCTCTGTTTACTCTACGGTAGTATCTACAAATTTGTTATCAGCTAATTCTAGGTGGAAGGAGTTCTGACGAGGCAATGTGACCATTCATCTTGGTATCTGTCCCGGAATCATGAAGACTTTGATTGGGATTTTAGGAGTGGGATACAGGGCTGGTACTTGTTCCATATGCCTTTCCTCTGAGTTACAGGGTTCTTCTCATCTTCCCTAAAGTTGTGGCCCTGGAAATTTACTCTTTTCTCTAAAAAGGAGTCGGGGATAGGGGCTCCGATCGCTCCGTCAGGCCAGGTGCCATTGGCTTTGATAGCTGCGTTGCGCTGTGGGACGTGGTGAAGAGGACATGTTCTAGCACTTATTTCCTGGGGGGTGAATCTTCCTATCCTGTTTCAGAGGCAATCCCCTTGCATTACATTCTCCTCTTGTTAAAAAGAGTTAATTTAAATTATAGGCAAGGTATTGCTGACCTGTATTAATTTGTTTTACGATGGCTGCATAGGCGGTTCCTGCTGTCCACGTGAAGTCATTACTTGGGAACCACTGAACGAGTCACCTCATAAATTTAAGTCAACCAGGAGGTAGAAGGCTTCTGTCATTCCTCTAAATTTGTTCATCCTGTGCGGCTTTGGAAGCTGGAATAAAAGAGGATTGTAATTTTCTTGAGCTCAGGTCCTTTCTCTTCAGTTACCTAATTAAAAATTGATTATTTATTCTCATTTAGGATTCTGCAGAGAGAAGATCCTGCTCTTGCACAAAGTTTTTGACGAGAGCCTCTGCCGTGGATAAAATACGGAGCTAATTACCACAGCACATAGGTTTAGAAGACAGTGGTGCACTGGCAAATACTTCCTTTGCAGGATTGTCAAACTCATGGATATCCCGTTCTTCATCCCTTCAGTACACTGGCTGCCATTCATTGGTGTGTATGCATTTGCAGTATAGAAAAAGAGAGATTTTCTGTATTGTCGTCTTGTCCTGGTTACAGACACGGTTCTGCCTAGTTCCCTCAGTACAGGCACAACAACTTTGCGTCTTGCGGAGGTGTTCTGTGAAGTGCCTTTGTATCTGACTACCTCAGTACCACACTTGAGTTTATTTACTTTGTAGGAAGAATGTTGCACACAAAAAAAAGATAAGAGAGAAGGCCCATGGTTTGACTTAAATCGGTGTGTTTTGCTTCGGAGGACTAAATGAGTTGATCGCGGCGGCACATGTGGGAGTGAGTTCAAACTTTACAATAACTGCTGAAGAATAGACCGTGTTCCTTAACAGTTGTATTCTTACAACTTCATGTTGCCTGCCATTTCAGTTTGATGTAGCAAGCACTAAAAAACCCGAAATATTTCTCTTGGGTTCTTTTATTCTGAAAACAATTGCCATAACGCAAAGATTGCAGCCAGATGCGTTTCAGTTTGGACGAAGATTTTTGGGTTTTGTGGCAATCTAACATTCTTGCATCAAAGTCACCATTAGCTACAGAAAAGTGAATTGGTGGCAGCTGAATCATCTATAACACAGCTTTTGATCGGAATTTGTTCTTGGAAATGTTGCTCTCCCAACAAAAAGAAAAAAACTGCAATAGTTTTAATTTTGATTAAGCCAGTTTAAAAAATATGACTATTTAGCTTTATAACAGAATTACTGCATTGAATAAAGGCTGCTTCAGGAACAGCAAGAGAGGAGTGTACCAAATCATGGATTTCTCTTTCTGAAAGAGACGGACATTTCTTTCTTATGGATGTCTGCCTCTCTAGAAAGTTACCTGGCTGCTTGGGTGTGCAGGAAGGGAAAGAGCCTTGTAAATCAGATGTGGATTTTTTCTTATTATCTATTTAGAAACGTATTTTTTGCACATCACAATATTAACTTTGTAAGAGTATTAGTTACGCGGGATATACAGGATATTTAACTGTCAAAGAGTTTAGAAGTTAGAGAAGCAGTGCAGTGTTAGGTCTTTTTTTCTGCTGTGAACTTCGTGTCGGGTTTAATGTCATTTAGTGTTTTGATGCCTCCAGTTCTAGCCTGTAAAATAGGCATAGTAATTGGACAGCTATGGAAAGATATTGGGAGTTACAATTAGGAGAGGTTCAGAAAAGAGGTTGAAGCTGCCGGAACATTGAAGACAAAGTGTACAAGCCAAGGTTTTTTCCTCTTTCTTCATACGGTGGTTGTTTTCCCAACCCTCTTATCTGTATCTTAGAAAAAAGCCTCCTACAGGTTCAGTGAAGGACTGGAGTTGTGCGTAACAGAGAAGCAAAGATTTCCTGAGTGTTTTGTTTTGATGTTGCTAGATCAGCTCCTGCATCAGACTTTTTTTTTTTTTTTAAATCTATCTGTGCTAAGCTAGTTACAGGCTGAGCTGCTTTGTTTATTGAGCAAGGAGGTGCAACAAGCGTAGAGATTTTTCAAGCTCCTGATAGTTACCCCAATGCTGTCTTTTCGCTCTGATTTAAATCGGATCAATGCAACTGGAATGTAGTAAAAATAAGTAATAAAGATCTAGTAAAATATGTAATAAGCATGTAGTAAAAAGAAAAGACTGTTAAGACATTTGAGAGATTTCATACTTAAAAAGCAAATTCTTGTCTGTAGAGATACTGTAAGGAGAGGAGCCCTGCAATTTGCCTGAAAACAGAAACTCACAGATGTTGATGTCAAGAATAGAAGTAAAGTCCATCGCTTCTAACCAGGTGCCAGGGAAAATTTTAATATCTGCAGAGAATATTGTTTTCCTTAAGTTCACATTGAAATCCTATGTAAATATCCTGGGAGACATATGGTATTTGGGGAATATTTATATGTTTTGTCTTTATTATGATTTAGTAAGGAAAAAAAGCTCCCCAAGGATATCAAAGTATTCCAGTGACTAGCTCGGAAGCTGCAGAGGCACCAGTTGAAATGCCTGGGTAGGCAAACGAGGAGCCATGTGCTGTTTGCAGCGTTTCTCCCAGATACTAGCATCTGGGCTACTCGGCACGTATATCTCTCCAACCCTTCCTATAGCAAGAGACCACTTGTAGGCTTTGGCTTTACGTGGTTATCTGTATACTTTAAAGAGCATCAGCCTCTGTTAATCTTCATAGTGTTGCAGAAGTGAGAGTTCAGGAATAATTAGAAGATTTCTAGTACATTGAAAAGCAATTGTCTTTGCTAAGGACCAGATTATACCGACTGCCGTATTATAAAATGGTTTGTGCACGCATATAATGTGCACATTGCAATAATGTTCTTACATGCATGTGCACATGATTATAGCGTGCTACTGGGAAGGGAGAAATGCATATGGTAAAATGTAAAGAGTATCTGTAGCTAGTGCAGAAAGCAGGATTTCACTGTAGTAGAATTAGCTCTAAATTTTAGACATTTTAGAGAAGTTTTGAATTTATGTTTTATGAATGTTTTAAGATGGCCAGTTAAATAGATTTCTAAAGAATTCCAATATTTTTAGATTAAAAAAGAGAAACAACTTACTGAAAACCTCTTCAGAGTATCCAGCTCCCAGTTCCATTTTCAGTTTGCCAAACCATGCACGTTTTACTTAGCTATGTCATAAAGCTGAGACCGACCTTAAAGATTTTTTAAATTAATTCTGAAGTTTTTGTTTTGTTGAAGACAAAGTGCAGCTAACTTTTTTAGCCGAAATACAGTACAGCATATTAGTGTCGTTTGAGTACCACTGGATCATGGTATAAATTAGTACTCTTCTTTTAAAAAATTTCATATTTTAATAAAGTTAGTTATTCGTTTAACAGTTGTTGCAATTTTGATCTCAAATGCATGTGTTCAGTCTTCCGGTTGGATTTCTCTTTGTGAGTTGAAAAGTTTCAAAACAATTACTTAACTTTTTCTAAACATACTCTCTTACAAAAAAGCTAACTTCCCACATCTTGTGCACAGAATTACTATCTTATGAGGCTTGCTTTAGTATGGTACCTGAGAGATTTAACCACTGAACTGTTTGAAAGCAGCATCGCTGAGCATGTGGAAAAGATAGATATGTTTAGTTAAAATATTACATGAAGTTTGGCAATAGAGCTGCTGGAATTTCAAGTTTATCTGTAATTTCCCTGCAGTGGAGAGAACACCCTTTCTCTAGGGCTGGCGAAGAGTTGGAGCAGTTTTATTTACATCTAGCGGAAATTATGAGAACGTTCGCAGCCCTAGTTTCTATGCGGATGGATCCAGTCCCCGCACCGCTTCAGTCAGTCTCTGCCTGAGAAGTACTCCGCGGGAAGCAAAAATTAAAAAGAATAAATTCAATAGCAATAGTAGTGTTATTTTTAAGCTACTGTGCTGAACAATGTCCCCTCAGTAAAAATAATACAAATGCTAGACTATTGACCACAATAAATGAGGACTGTTTTAGAGTCCATTAGGCTTCTACCCTGCAGCTGTAGTGTCAAGTATTAAAATTACTGGAAAGTCACCTGTGGAATATTTGATGTCCTTAAATACAGGCTTGGTGATGTTTATTTTTAGGTACATGGATCAACAATCCTTCATTATTTTGCCTTTATGCTCTAAATTAAAGTATTTGTCTTGAATTTCAGGAGACATACTTGATACATTCATTCATGAGGAGCTAAAATAAACTGAAGTGATCCCACAGAGGAAGAGATTACTATAGGAGAATAGTTTTGCTACAGTTAAACCAGCCAAATATTTGCAGTTTTGCAATGATTCATCCTTTTTCCTCTCTTGTTCAGCAGTATTTTGGAAGAGTAGACTAAGGAAGGAGCTAATGATACTCCTAGTCCAAAAGAAGATCAGGTCCTTTTTTTGGTGATTAGTGTTATCTGAACCAAATCCTTCATTGCCATAATGTGGCCAGAGAAGTGAGCGGATCTGCCCCTGTTCATCCCAGCTGAGGAGCAAGTCCTTTATAGAATCATAGAATCATGGAATCGTTAAGGTTGGAAAAGACCTCTGAGATCATCTAGTCCAACTGTCAGCCCAACACCACCATGCCTACTATACTGTGTCCCGAAGTACCAAACCATGGCCCGAAGGCATGGTTATCTTAACGCTTTTATTCATATTTATTACTTATTTTAAAATAAATGCCACTATTTAACGTTCAGTATTATTTCTATGAAAGGAAATGCTCAGGCCTGGGGACCTATCCCGAGGAAAGTATGGCGACACAGAAGTCGGGACCATCCTGCAAAGAGCAAGGCTGGGACTGGAAGGAAGCTCATGAGTCATCAGTGCGGTGCCCTGCTATCACCAACCACCTCGTGGCATGAGCCTGATCCTGAACTGGTCCATTCTACCACAAAACAGTTAGCTTCCCAGGCCTACTGAAGGGTGCGTAGTAAACTAGTCACAAGTGAGAAACCTTCTTTCAGTCTCCACCGTATGTTTGTCTGTGATATTACGTGTGTTTGCCTTTTTCCCTGGGTTGTACCTTCGGTTAAACAGCTCTTTTCTTTCCCTTCCCTTCTTTTCTCCTGTTCTGTATCGACAGGCAGCAGTCAGTTCCCCTCTCTCCCGTTAAGGTGTCTCCACCCTCTTCAATAACTTAGTTCCCCATTCACTTTTGGGTCCTCTCCCTTGAGCATCCACAGTGCGAAAATGTTAGTTCAGTCCCAGCTGTCTTTGGGAATCACTCAGACACCTCCCTCTGAAATAAAACCTAGCTGTACTGTTTGGGTTTGTTGACTTCAAAGGCCACTCCCAGGGGATTGTACAAGCAGTTTTAGAAGTTTATCTCCCTTTGTCCTGTACAGTCCTCCAACACCCTACTAAAAGGCTTTACACCCTCAGAAAAAAATCAGTTAGGCCTTACGGCAACAGTGGAGAGCCCCAAGAACCCCAAGTAGATGCATCTGTAGATGCGCCAGCTGAACGCTAGAGAGGGTTAGCCCTGAAAACCACGCACATCACAGAATGGGTTGGGTTGGAAGGGACCTTAAAGATCACCTCATTCCAACCCCCCTGCCATAGGCAGGGACACATGCCACTAGACCAGGTTGCTCAAAGCTCCATCCAACTTGGCCTTGAATACTTCCAGTGGTGGGGCAAAGCACATTGCTGCTTTGCACTTCCTTGTGTAGGCGCCAGGGATCTGTGGCAGATACGTTTAGCATCCTTAGTATTCCAGGCTTGCAGTTTCCCTGATGAAGGAGAGTCCTTTGGGCCAGGGTTTTAAGATTCTCAACAGGAATACTCATTAAAGTGTTCTCATTCCTTGCTTTTCACTCCAGCCCCGTGCTACTACAACCACATCAGCAAAGATGCTTGAGGCGCTGGGTTGGGAACTGGACGGTGGAACTTGTCCGGCTTAAAAAAACGTGTTGGGGTTCTCAACCATTACATGGTTTTATTAAATACAGTTAAAAGTTGTAAGATAAGTGTGCACAAACAGATGTATCAGTTGGAGAGGCCAGAAAGGAGGAAGAACACTTGAGATTCACTTCCATTTATTTACTTTGCCTCTTACTCAGAGTTAAACAGAAGCACCGGTTTCTAATAAAATAGAGGAATATTCTTATTGCTGATCCACCTCTTCACATCCAAAAAAAACCCACATTCAGACCTTTGTGCCCAAAATGCGCCGAGGACAAATACCGTGTACAGGCAATCAAGACCATGGGAGTCATTGCCAGAAAGACTGTTTTATCCACGGCTTCTACCTGTGCGTTTGAATAATACCGGCACTTCTGTGACGTTTCATCTGAAGAGCTCAAAGCACATTATAGATACAGGTTTAGCTAAATGGAGAGGTAAGAAGAGGTTAGAAGGAGTCCCATCTGCAGGCGCGCCAGGTGGTACCTCAACACAGAAAACATCCCGCTCAAGGTCAGAAAAATGAGTTGGTGGCAAAGCTGGAAGAGAACTTTGAGAGGTGAGTTTAATACATACTGATGGCAGCCAGCTGCCTTGCTGCAGCCGTGCTCAGGAAACGTTGAACTTACTCTTGTTGATACAAGTGAACTTCTCTAGGCAAAGAATCACACATAAAACCAAACCTTTTATCAGCCGTTATGAGAAGCGAACTGCAAAATGTTAGGCTGTCACAACACTAACGCAGGCAGCAATTAGCACGCGATAAAGTGGCGATGGTTTTCCTCTCCATCCTTGATGCATGTTTCCATAAAGCTTTGATCCTATGTAAAACTACTTGCTAGACTCTTAGCTAGGTAAGCACATATTCTGGTCACGGAGTACTTCAGCCTGAAACCCCTTCCGCCGCTCATGGTTTTTTTTTAAATTTAGTATTCAGGGATCTTTCCATTTTGACATGCTAGTCATGTTTCTGGAAGAGGAAGCACCTAGCTTATAACTAAGTCCCTAGAGGCCTGAAAAATGTATAGCTTCAGTACCTGTGGTGAAACTGCTGTGTGGTTAGAGGCAACATGCAAACTCAGCCTGTAGGTAAATTCAAATCCAATGAGTTAAAAATCTTTGGACAATGTCCTTAATATATGCTTTAATTTTTGGACAGCCCTGCAGTGGTCAGGCAGTTGGACTAGATGATCATTGTTTGTTATTCCAACTGAAATATTCTGTTCTGTTCTGTTCTCTTCTCAAAAAAGGAAAATCCAAAAGCCCGAGGTCTGGAGCGGAAAGTATAAATCCGTAGTCTTTTCCAGCATCCCAGTGGAGTCATACAGTAACAGTAAATCCTTAGGCATCTTTGATTCCTCCGGCACTATGTTAGCTATCTGCTTGTGGCACTCCAAAGAGTGAAACGGAATCATAGTTTCTGTCCCAGATGGGTAAATATAAAAATCCCTACAGGAATGGGTAAGCAGTATTTCAGCTGTCCACTGCCAGCTATCGTAGAGGTTCCCCATTCTTCTCTAATTATAGGTGACAGACGAGTCTTCTTGGCAGACCCAACAAAATCCATCCCACCTTGAGGTCACACAGGGGAATGTATCAAAATGAACAGATCATCAACTCTGGTGAAATACTTAAGAGGGTGAAAACCTATTTCCCCACAGCTGATCCATGATTTTACGTGATCCTGAAGTGCCTTTTTTCTTCATCCTTTCTTACAGAAGGCCACAAGTAGCTTCGTCTCCCCTGCAGGGACCCGAACATGTTAAAAGGTCACTGCTAGATCAAAATGAATACGCTTTTTAAAAAAAGTATTGCCCTCACTTCCCAATCATGCCATATCAAAGCTGTAAGAAAAAACATGCACAGTTTACCTGCATGATTTTTGTTTATCATTTATCTTGGCATACTGAAAAACAGAGCCATTCTTCTCCATATAGTCGCGTGTTCTTGCTAGTTTTATACTCATTGAAGTGGTAATAGTGCCAAAGCTTGCAAGGAAATATTTAAATGCTAATTGACTTCTTAATTCTGTGTGTGGGCAGAAGCCCCTTGTTTCCCCTGGAGCACAACTGATTTTCGAGATGATTATTTGGGATTTAAGGGTGTTTGCGTGTTGTGCACGGCTCCCTCTGTATGTGTTGGTATGTGTGTGGGATGCCTCCGGCCGTAGTTGCCTGCAGCTGAGCCTGCACGACATTCCCCTTAGAACAGGCAAGTGTTCCAATATGAAAGTTTAAAAACCCCAGCCCTCTCTCCTGTTTGATTTCCGTCGCTAGATAAAAGGCAGCGCATCGCATGGCTATTCCATCAGGCCGTCTTACGGTGGCACAGTAAACGCGTGTCCCTCCTGGCTGTCGGGTGCTAGGGGAGAGCAGTTTTCAGCATCTGTCCGACAGAAGTTCAGCCTGGGGCAGTCACCCTCTACGGAGGTTTTCCTTTTCACTTTTTCCAATAAACAGATCTGCACGGCGTTATTGCTAACGCTAATCTGATTTTTCTCTGGAAGGTGGTTAAGCATGCGGCTAGCGTTTGTATTAGCGGTTACGAAAATTGCTTGTGTCGCCGTACTTTACAAGTTACCTCTGCAGTGGCACCTAAGGACGACATTGAGACTCTACGCAGAAACTGCATAGCGAATGTATCCAGGCTGGCTGTTTCTGCGTGTTGCCTGAGAAGCCTTCACAGAAAGCAAGCTCTTGATGCAAAATTCAGCCCTCAAAGCATTAAAATATACTGGCATTATGAACAGATTTTGAAATGGTTTGTTTTGAAATGGCTGTGACTCAAAAATCTGGTTGATAATGTATCCCTTTCTACCCTAAAGCTGCCTGGACGGAGCAGGGGTGAGAGAAGCCTGGTGCACACCCATTGGTAGCGGTTTCTTCTCACCATTAAAGACCAGGGCACTTCCAGGGGAAGAAACAGGCCACTGCTTTGTCGCTAGAAATCACGGAGAAGCCAGAGCCATTCTTGCACAGTTCAGGTGGAATTTCTGTCGCCAAACTTCAGGTGTGCTCGTTTTATTCCTTAGTACTTGGGCAGGGAAAGACGTAGGCACTTCAGGGACAAGAAGGCTGTGGAAGGCACCTATGCCGCAGGCAGCAGAAGTCGGGAGATCCAAGTCCCGCCCTTTGGGACTAAACCTTGTTTCCAGCCCCAAGGAATGCCGAGGTAGCGCTGAAGGACTTGTTGTTTCACGCCTGCCCGACGGGAGGCTGGAGGCACATAAGACTAGAATAAATCAGCCCAGCTGGTGTTACCGTCTTCAGATATTCCCCTCAGAGCAAGAGCAAGGTGCTGCATGGACCCTCCTGTTCCACTGCTGCAACCTCCAACACGCAGGCTCCTACAAAGACTTCTGCTCACACAGACGTTTCGAAGTGCAGGGGAGAAAAGACCCATCCGTGACTTTTCAATCAGTTTTCCCTTTGATTTGCATCATTCTGTGTGATTTGTCACGCTTCAAAAAGAACCGCGTAGGTAACAGATTTCCAACAATGACATGGGTAAAGCCGAGCCTTAACCTTAAATGTTTTCCCTCCTTGGTACGTTGCACTTAATAGTGCATAGTTACACTGCCTGTGTGTTGAGAGAGCAGGAAATTACATAGCAAATGCTAGCAGAAGCTGACGTTTAGGCTTTTATTATCACTTGATAAAACCCATGTAAATCCCATTAACGCTGAGAGGAGTTACATGTGTATATCAGGGGGAAAAAGAGACCATTTGCTGTTGAGTGCATGTAACTAATTAAAAATTTAAGAGCATATAGTACATAATTATATCGGACTGTAGGTTAATGCTCCTGAGTGAAAACTGCCGGATGAGCTGCAATGCTTACACAGAACAAGAGAAGCTCTGGCTGCCCTGTGCAGAGAGCCGGCGTGCTCTCCGTCCGTAGTCCTCGTATTCACTGCTCAGGCCTGCTCTGCGGTGGGGGGCTGACGGAAACGGGCATATCGCCGGCTGTGACCTTGGTCGGGATCTGCAGGGCAGAAAACAATGCAGGGAAAAACAAGAGGACAAGCTTTGGCACCTACGAGCCCGTTTCGCATCTTCTGCTGGACTTCTTCCTGGCAGTGCTTTACTTGCCAAGGCAAGCAGCAGGCAACATCTTAATCGCCCCCTTTCTCACCGTATGACAGCCTGTCGCAACCAGCAGAGAAGCTCAGTTTAAGGCAGGCTGCTCTCCTGGGAAGAGTCCAGTGCCAGCACACTCTGAACGCCCCCGGAGCGGTTTCAGAAATGTGTGCCTGCAGGAAGGGTGTCACCAGCCTATGAGCGAGAAGCCACCAGCCCTTGGTGTGGTCCAGACAGGATGCTCACAGGGTTGCTAACCTGGAGTAGAAAACACAAACCCATACCTTCTCCTTCCTATATAATTATGTTTTATTTCATGAGACTGTCTTAGAGCCATGTTAGAGTCAGTATAACTATAAGTACCCAGTAATCTTCATTAAAGACACAGATAATTGAAACAATAGCGGCAATTACACAAAACAGTTATCTGTCCCTGCCCAAACAAAGGCACGTGCAGGACAGCTGGATGGAGAATGGCTTCCATGCAGCCAAAAAAGAAGCCCAGGACCGCGGCACAAAGACAATAAGCACAGTCCCAAGGAAAAGGACCATGAATTCATTATTTGATTCTTCTCCAGGTTAAGGAAAACAAGCTTCCAAATTCGTTGTAAATAAAGAGCATGAGACCAAAGAAATAACCAGCTCTGCTACAGGTTTCACACCCACCTAGAAAGAAACTCACAGGGAATTAAAACCTCATATTTTGGTTAATATATGTTCCTGACAATCATTACATTTTCTGGCAAGATGAAATCGCTAGAACTAAGTCCGTGGGCACAGCCCAACTTTTTAGTGTGACTGTCTGCTTATTCCCATTTCCTTATGAAACTTCTATGGTTCCAGAAAGCCCCAGCAACACAAAAAGCCAACCTTTCAAGTTTGTGTCATGTGATTTACACTCTTAACAGCCACTGCTGTTTTGAATTTCACATTCATTCTTGAAGTGAAAGTTGAGCTGATCTTTTTTTAATGATAAAAGAGCAGCCACTGAATTAATAGCAGGTCAGTATGACATGTATTAGAGCGTGGTTTGGCATTTATGTTGAGAATCTCCTGTCGTCTTCACCACCACCCACAAATGCCATAGCAACCACATTGCAAGGGGGCTGAAATGCACGCACATTTTAACGTGCTGTTAAATGAATGCACTTCTTGTTTTACTATTGTGATGACGAATTCATTTCAGCTGCAGTCACTGATTAGCAGAAAGCTTCGTTCCCACTGAAGAGAAAATAAACAAACAGCTCCGATTTTGCCTTTTTGGAATTTAGCAGTTATGTAGAACTCAGCTGTGTGGGCAATTAACTAAAAGGACCACAAATTATATGTTGCACTTGCACTTGCACGTAAGCTTTTAGAAGTGCCCTAAGAAAGTAGTCTTTACAGTGAACACAAGTTTCAACCAGAAGAAGCAACAATTTGTTGAGAACTTAGGACAGAACAATACTTGTTTATTCACCAGTGTTTGAATATTTTAGTAGTTCACGCAATTATTCTTAAGCATAGTGGCCTGAGTTTCCGCAATATTTTTTAAAGCTTGTGTGAGTCAACAATTTGCTGCAATTAAAAATATGCAGCTAGCATTGTGATGGCTTGCAAAATACAGGAACATTGTTTTTAACACATTCTTGTAATGTGTTAAAGACACTTTAAAAGTGTGCTAAAGCATCCAGCTTGTTCTTCATCGTGCGCTTTCTTCACAGCTTGTTCCCCCATGAAAAGATACTTCCAACGGTGTGGGCTTTTTTTCAAATACTACCACGATCCCACTCTGTTACACCCACTTCCAACTTCCCCATATCCTTGTATATCACTTCCAGGCATTAATTATTCCATACTCCTTGTAGGGATCATTAGTCAAGTATTTTGCTCAAAACACTGGCTTACATATTGTCCATCGACAGCTCTAAATCCAAGAACAAATTGTTCCCGTTATGTATTCACCGGTTATTTTTTGCCTCTTTGTGCTTCCAGCCATCTCCCAGTAGAGCTGAAGAAGAAAACCCACACACATGAAAAGGGAGGGACTGCACTCAAGGCAGCGTCTGCAGCCAGATGGAGTCGGTCCGACGTTAGCCACCCCTTTCTGACCTTTGTTTAACTGTCACGTTTGGCTACTGGCCTTTGAAGAGATGGGCTAGGAGGCCTCCAAAAGGGGCAGGTAGGACGATGGGAATGAATACTGCTGAGATATGGGCCTAGTAAATAACTGTTATTTTTTAACGGCTTTCTGATGGACAGTGTTCCAAAGTGTTGCTGCTCTCCAGCCTTTCCATTCTTCTCTTGCCCAAACTGGTCAATGCATAATCCTTCCTTCATTTGGGGGGAAAAGACACAGCAGTTTTCTCGCTTGAGCCTGCTATCTTTGTCTCTTGGTTTAGCTTCCCTCTTGAGAGATTAGATGAGAGCTTTGCCATTAGATGAGAGACAGGCTATGCCACCAGATTCAAATCTCTCAAAACAATGCAACATTTCTTTGGCACCGGGATCAGAACAGAGACAAAAAACCACAGAATGAAAACAGAGCTGGAGGATCCCAGACCCAAGTCCTTTGGCCACATTCGCACTCAAAATCTGGTGCGCAACCGGCTCCCAGTCCCTGGCTTGACCCGGCAGAGCATGCCCTAGCTCTTGGTTGGACCAGGCACCTGGATTTCCCTTTGAGAGAAAGGTCGGTGCGTTCCCCACCTGTGGTGGCAGGACATGGCCAAGGTGTGCTCCGGGCATGGGAACTCGGACCAAGTCTGGTGGCACGGGATGTTTCTGTTGGCTAGACTGAAGACAACTTCTGATATTGGATTTTTCCCTGGAGGGTCTTGTATCAGTGTCCCACCCCTTAGCTTTCTTTTGACTAGCTAAATAGACTAAGCTCCCTAAATCTCTCCCTGCAAGTCATCTTTCTCAGACTTGTGTACATTCTTGTGTCTCTTTCTTGAATTGTCTCCAGCTTTTCAACCTCCCGCTTGCTTTGTGGACACAAGAGCAGGGCACAGTGCGTCAGCAGTAGTTTTGGGAGAGGGGGAATACTCAGACAACGTAATCCTCCTCTTCTCCCTGGATTTCCTCTACTTGTACATACACAGATTGGGTCAGTTCATGGACAGTTGAGTACTCACTATGACTTGCAACCCTTTTTTGGTCGTGGCTTTCCCGTGTAGAACTGCTGCAGCCCCCACCAGGCAAATATCTTCTTTCTCCGATCTTGTGGCTTAACTTGGTTGTACTTGCTTACCTTCAGATTACCAACTTCCCATTTGTAGCAGTGACCAGGATCAGCATATTCCTTCTTTTTACCATTTTCCCAGCCTTTTTCATCTGAAAAAAAATTTTTGTAATGATTTAAAGGGTTTTTTTCCTAAGTTGTTGATAAAATACAGTAGCATAGAGCCAAGAAGCAGTCCCTATGGGATCTCTCCAAACACACACCCACTCAGAGAAAATGTCTCTGGTTATAATTGTATTTGGGACCTGGAGTTATCCAATTCTTAATCCATTTAAAGTGTTTCACAGTGGCTTTGTAGTGCTTTAGTTACTTCATCAACACGCTGTACTGTTACAAAGGCACGTTTCTTAGAGAAGCCATTCCCTCATCAGTCAAACTTGTAATCTAACGCAAACTTCCTCTGAGCCACATTAAAAAACGGGGTAACAGGAGATACCTGCCCCGCTACACAGCAGCGTAGTGCAGGGCGACCCATAACAGCATCACACTGCCTCAGCTGGCTGTCAGCAACAAGGTGGGCGCACCAGGACGGCGCTACAGAATTTATCTTTGCCCCCTGCTCTCCCCTGCAGCCTTGCTCGTGGCAAGGTGAAAAGCCGCTGCAGACGGTGTCGGTGTTTCAGGCTCTCTCTTTGGACGCCAGTTATACGATCCACCGAGCGATGTCCTGGAGGAGAGGCTGTTTTCCCAGGACTCATGCCACCCTTTTGTAACCAGAGACTCTCTTGTTTATAATTCCATAAAGGGTTTGTAAGCTGAAGGTGTTTTAAAAAAATTCTGGCATGTTGGAAGTAACCTCAGCCTTCCGTTCGGCTTTCAACAAAGTGCAGCACCTCTCTGGTTTCTCAAGCACTTGGAGGGCAACACGGGCGGAGTGAGACTTTGAGGCAGGATGTTTATCCTCTTCTCCCAGAGAGTTTGCTGTGATTTTTATCAGGGAATGAGGCTGATCAGACTTGTCTTTCTTTTTCCCAGCTATAGCAGCATCTTACATGATACGCTCCTAATGTTTTTGCCCTGCTAGAGATGAATGGAACAGGGTATGGTCAGTACAAGTTCAGTAATTTCCTTGGTTGCAAGGAGGGTAATTGAAAGAGCTGTCCTTTTCAAAGACACCTTTTGAACTCGGAGAAGGGACCCGTGGATTCTGGTAGTCTTCTGTGGGAACGGAAATTCACGTATTTGCCGTAGCCTTGGATCTCTTGACTTCTCCAAAAGGTAGACAATCCACAAATTATATAAACACGCAAAATTAAACAATTGTAATCTGGATTTAGATTTGGGAATGACCAGGATGTTAATGAGATAATGTCTAGGCACGATACAGTCTCACTTCTTGGCATAAGAATGCATAATAATGTCTTCTACGCTGTCTTATTTAAAAGGACAAACTCTAACAATACCTTTTCAGTATTTCATACCTATTTATTTCTATACATTTATTAGGATTAGATTGTTTATAATTTCAACATTTCTTAGTATACATCAATTCCGATTTAATGCTTATAAATAACTTAAATACAAAGCTTAAAGGACAATGAGAAAACAGGAAACACTAGAGCAGAGGGAGGTTAACTCATCAAGGGCAACGCTGTTCCACTGGAAACTTTATCTGCTGCCTAAAATGGACTCGTCTGCTGTGAAGTCCAATAACACTTTCAGGTTCAGTTTGATTGCCAAAGCGGGGATTATTCAGCAGCAACAGCCAGAACAGAAACCATTACAGCAACAAAATAGGAAGGCAAGATTTCTGCAACCAGGCTTTAATTCATGCTAATATGCACGAGAATGCAATTAGGGGAGGCTCTGAATTGCAGGAATGCGTGCCCGACGACATGCAAATCTCATTTCAACAGAGGCAGCCACCCGATGCAAGGTGGTTAATAGATTATCCGAGTTCTTATCATGCAGCAAACCATTTGGGGTGGAGTTAATTAATATAAATAAAAGAAGAGGAACATCAGCTCTGAAAGGATGAGTGGGTGGGTCAGTTATGAGATGGAGCAAATCCTCCTCTGGTAATACTCTCCCTGCAACCACCTGTAGCTGCCTTTGCTGTTCGGAGAGTTCGGTCCTGCCGAGAGCAGGAAGCGTCAGGCAGAAATTCTGTCTGTGCTGCATTTTTTCCCTCCCTTGATCTGGAGAAGGGATCGAAAAAAAATTGTTGCTGCTGCTAATTGTTAATCACTCGGAAAATAAACCTGGCCTTGCAGAACTAACCGTGCAACAACAGCACTGGGGAAACTAGGGAGAGGAAGAAAGTATTCAGGTGGTTTCTAGATGCTCAGATGCCTCTAATTCGGGGTTTCCCGTACTTTGCTTGTGTGATTATCTGGTAGTCTCATAAGTGACACTGTTGAGAAGCTTTTCTTTTTGCACAGTCTGCATTTTCCTTCGGAAGATTACATCCAAATACTTCAATTTATTATTCCCCGCTCACTTCTGACTGTAACGGTGTCCTTCTACTGTCCCGTCTATCTGCTGATTCAGTCTACTTCCGCCAAGAATGAACCAACCTGCATTGCGCTACCTATCGCAGGAGAAAAATCCTGGCTGCAAAGCCTCCGTGCTCACCACCGCCAGCACCGCAGCCTCTTGATACTCACCGGGACAGGCGGGGAGCACTGTAGAAAGCAGAAAGTCCCCGTGTAAACTGGTGAATGGAAATCAAAGGATGCCAGCTAGGCATTGATGTTTCTCTGCGGAAGATTGGCTTTTTACGCACTTTGTATCCTTTGTATCCTGTGATTCCCTTGTAAAAGCGTCACTTAATTGGAGCATGAGGTTTAATTTGCTGATCCCTAGCTAGGCTCCTGAAAATGGAATTTTTCCATCTGCCTGGGTGGCCAGCGATGCTGGGAAATGCCCACGATGCAGCTTGCACATGGCATGGTGCTGTTTCGGTCCCATGTTTGCTGTTAGAGGGAAGGTGGCTGCAGACTCGGGGCAAGTGGATGGAAGTCCTTCCAGACCCACCTGCAGGGCACGCTCCTCCCCTCCACCCTTGGTTTCAGGCTCTTCCACTCTCCGAGGTTTTCAGAAGGTGTAAAACCAAATCCCAGCAGCTGAATTTTCCTGATGCACTCTCAGCTAAAACTCCTGAATCATCTTTTCTTAAGGTTTCTTTAGCTGTCATTTTCATACAGACATGCATCTTTTTAGTTTCTCCTTTGGGTCTTTGCACTGGTGCGGTGTTGCAGGACTGCTGGTTGCCAGGAAGGGGTGGTTGGCACGAGCGCGTGTGAAGGAAACGAACAGGAACACTTGTTTGGAGAGGAAATAAAGGTGAACAATCACGTGGACCTTGCAAACATGTTGAAACACAATAAAACATAGATGATTTCAACTTTGGCGCTGAGGGAGTAACCTTGTTTAGAGGCAGACACTCAAAGACCATCCAAACGATTTCCAGAGAGGAGAAGGGCGATCCTGTGGTCTGC
Organism: Scopus umbretta; assembly: GCA_013400535.1. Taxonomy (NCBI): domain Eukaryota; kingdom Metazoa; phylum Chordata; class Aves; order Pelecaniformes; family Scopidae; genus Scopus; species Scopus umbretta. Next base: position 71,778 of record VZTL01063194.1, read on the forward strand.
TTTGCAGCTTGGACATGCCTTGAGTCTAGCAGCAAACCCGCCCTTGTGCGTAGGACTGCCTTGCCTTTTCTATCTGGCAGGTGAATCGCTCCCTGCGGTGGGTTGGGTGGGGGATTTTCCCAGCTGAAACTTTGAAGTTGGCTGTTTTGCCCATTCTGTGATGTGGTGATGTATGTTTATAATTTGTGAAGCACTTCGGGGTGAAAGGCCTTCTGTAAATGCTGTTATTCATCAAGAAATAACCGGGCCCGTCCTTTAAATGTCAGCTGGCATCATTCCCAAACCCCACCGCCACATTCAGTTTATTATTTTTACTACAGCAGCGCCCCAGGATAAAATGAGAGTGGGGGTCCCTTGTGCTAAACGCTGTGCGAATATAAATGTCATCTTCTCAATGACAAGAGAGGAAAAGGCTGTGGGAAGGGAAATGTTTTATACGCTGTGTCTGAGAGCCTTTCTTTCCCAGCTCAGCAAGGATGATTGGAGGGCAGAAGGTCTCTCCAGTTTTCCGCAGACCTAACCTAAAAGCGGGCCCCTACAGTGAGAACGGCCCCATCTGAGCAGCTGGGCTCCCCTTTTCACTGATGAGGGCAAAGAGTCATCCTGGGGGCAGTTCAGACACCGAATTTCAGACGAGATGAACCGCAGCCTTCGTCAACCTGCTCCTCTTCACTGATTAGAAGAGCGAATCATAAAACGAATCCAGATGTAGACACTTAGAGGAGAGCTGAATTTGGCCCTTGCAGGTTGGGATGAGAGGAGCACCCAGGGAGAGAGACTGGGTGCTACTTGCGGGCAAACCCCACTACATCATTCTGTAGAAGTGGAAAGGTCCCTTAAGATACGTTGCCTCGACCTTGGGGCTGAGCCACTTGCCGATCTCCAAGACCGTCCTTTTCCTTTGCTTTACAGGAGATAAAGCAATCAAAGAAGATACAAACCCTCCCAGCTAAAAGTCGTAGTGTAATGGTGGGAGTATGTATGTCCAACCAGCGTGGGACAAGTAGAAGCACTGTAGTGAATTAGATGTTGTGTGTCCGACAAGAGCCTAGTCAAAGCTGCAACAAACCTCCATTTATCCCCACAGGAATGCAGCGTGTCTTATAGGATGCCAAGGACAGTATTCATGTTAAAAACAAACAAAAAAAGGTCTTCTGTGTGAAATTAATACTGCGTGTTAGTGCCTCGCACGGGGATTTGGACTCTCTTGGGCTTTTGGGCTGCAGCTCTCAGCGTTATTTCCAGGGCAATTAGTATCCTTGGTAAAAGTGCACCTGCTTACAAGCCGTGACGGACCATTATGGGTTTAATTCAGATGATTAACTAAAACCCAGCTTCCGGAGCCACCGGGTTGGGGCTGGAACTTGTGCACGAACAGAAGTGCCTGTGGCTTCCCTGCTTCCTGGCTCCTGCTGACTCGGAAAGGCTCCGGCAGAGCGTCCAGTTTTGGCAGGACTCCACCGTATCAGCGGTGTATAAAAATGCAGAATAAAACAAACGTAACAGAAGGAAATAATTTTGAACAGAAGACAAGCCCCTCCCGATGAAAACACTGGGACAGCTTGTTTAAAGATCTCACCTCCAATCCTCACACCTGTTTCTGCTGCCCATGCCTTTGGGTTTCACAGACCTGCAAGCCTCTTTGCCGAGTTGAGACCAATTTCTTTTGAGCTGGGCCCAGGCTTTTAGCAGCTAGTTGGGAAAAATGGAGATATTCTTCCTGCTTGCATTGAGGTTCACTTTGGGGAGTTAGTCTGTCTCCACAGTCCAAAATGTCCCGGGACCATCTACTCTAGAATAACAGCGCGTTGTGCTGGCTGGAGAGTGTTCTGGGTCTCTGTCAGCATCCGACTGCGCTGAGTTTCACGGCTTGATATGAAAGAATTTATTTTCTTTTGGTCTGGGCTAAATAATTGCAGTGAGTTTTTACCTCTTCCTGGGCTGCTTGAGGGTCTCTAAGATGTTTTGCTCTGCCAAACAGGGGAACTGCTCCCCACCAGAGAGAGGAATCCCAGTACACGGTGCCATGCTGGTTTGAATGGGTCCCATTTTCTTCTTGTTCTGGGTATGAAGAATGTTTTTGGAGACTCTGAGGAAGTTTTATTATTTCGGGAGTTGTTGCCTTCTACTCCTGGAGTAATTCCTGCTACACCTTCTCCCTGGCCTGTTTACATATGCTTGGACCAAAAAGCTGCCATCGGTAAGATGGTGTTTTGTACTACCATGTGTGTCTTTCTGTCTCTAAATTCCGTGGACCTGCCAGTGCTCAGCTTCGTGAGCAAATTCCACTGCAGATGCACTGCACCAGGTATAGCAACAGAGACAGACTTCCCCTGTTACTCATTAGCTTTGCAGCACTAAAAGTTGTCGCGTCAGTAAAAAGTGACATTACCTTATTTTCCCATTATAGTAATTTATTCTTTGGACTTTGTGCTGATATTAAAAACACCCAACAACCAAAAGTAAACACACCCTCTGACTCAGTCATGGTGTACTTTAAAAGACACAACCTATAAACATCCTTTCCTGCTAAGGGCCAAACAAAGGCAAAGGGCCTTCCTCCGAGCAGGACGCTGTACGCTTGAACTTTGAACGTCTTCTGCAGATGCTAGAGAGTCCCGTGCAGGTCTCTACCTCTATCCTATTTCTTCTATGAATTTTATTTACTATTCCCCAGATGAGACTGCCAATGTGTAGTAGCATTCCTCAATCGTGCTGTCTGGTGTTGCAGGGCTGGGGGATATGTGCCCAAAAGCACCTACCAAAATGTGGCTGGCGGATTTGGTTTATCCGTTGAGGCAGGCCACGTGCCCAAGGAAATCGTCTAGTTTCAGTTACCGGGGCTTGAAGTTTGGTGGCTGTATGAACAATTTCCTCCTTCATTCTTCATGCTTCTGAGGAATGTGGGAAATGACAGGAATTGCAAATGGTTGTTAATTAAAAGAAATTTGATCTAATTGCCAAAATGGAGTGAGAGGAGGCTGACTTGTGTGACTGGAGCATTAAAACTGCTGACTGCAACCTGTGTGTGAACAGTGGTGTGTGCCCAAGAGAAAAGGCTGAGTGGGAAGGGGACCGTGACCCGTTTAGCCGTTAAATACAGGGGTATTAAAGCTCTGACTAACGAAGTTAGGGAGTGTAGCGAAGGGCGAGTGTGCCTGTGCCTGTAAAGGGGATTACAGACCACGGGTTCACATTAAGAGGTGAGTTGCTCCTGGAGCTTTTATCTGTAATAAATGGAAAGAAATACCGGGTAATGGGAGATTTCAATCATAGAGATGTATGCTGGAAGTCTCATATAACCAGAAATAAATCTCTTTGAAGTTTCTCAAATGATGTGTGATCATTTTCTGGCCCAGAAGATATTACACCCAACACGAGATAACAGTATTTCAGATTTCATTCTGACAGATTGGTCTGTGCGTTGGAAGCTGACAGTATCTTAGGAACATATGGCTGGGACTCCGTTTCAATAGAGGCAGAGGATGGGCCGACGCGGTAATGAATATATCGGATAGTTCAAAAGGGATAATTTCCCACTACTGAAGCCGAATATGAAAGAAGGAAAGTTGGGCTTTCTATAAGAGGATTTTACCAGCTGACCAACCACCTCGATTTCACAGTGATGTGAGAGGGCAATTTTGATTAAAAACCCATCCTGCTAAAAAGGAAGAATATCACACAGTATGAGATAAATGACTTAATAAGCTGATGGGGACAAATAAAATCTACCTTAAAGTGGACAGATGGAAAGTTAGACGTGACAGCAGCCAGGCTGGCAGGGCATGCCGGAGGGCAGTGCAGGGGTGAGCTTTTGCTTTTGGTGGCTGAAATGCTGCATCCAGTTTGCATGCTCGGATTTAGAAGATGTTGAAGGCTGGGCTGAGCTGGTGTTGGTGGGAGGGAGAAGCTAGAGACAGCCTGAGGCCCACCGAAAATGCTTCATAGCCAGATTTAGAAGCTCCATCTGCTTAGTTTATCCAGAAGAAGACCAAGGGATGACTTGGTGTCTGTGCTGATGTACTTTGTGGGGGAAGCACCAGGTCACTGGAGGCTCTTTAATCCTGGGCAGAAAGGCACAACAGCAGCCGGTGCTGGGAGGTTAAAGCTGGACAAATTGAAATGAGAAATAAGTTTCATTAAACACGGGAGCACAATAGCCAGACAGTGAGGGACTCTCCATCTCTTGGTAGCTTTGGATTAACATGCAGCACAGTTCTGAACAGCGTGGTGAATTAAAAGAGTAGGTTCCTGGGCTGAAAACAGGGCTAGCGGAGGAGACTGTGCTGTGTGCTCTCAGGAATTGAGCTGGTGGTTCTTTGTGCCTTTAAAAACACTCTGAATCTGCAAGAATCTGGTAAGGACACTGGTGATATTTTATTATAAAAGTCTATTCAGTGTTCCGTGCAGCTTTCTGGAATGATGCAGCATTGTCTTTCACAGGCAGCAGACTCGGTAGGGTGCTGGGAGAGACCGGTTCCAGCAAGATACGCTTGGGGAACATTATTCAAAGGCTTTCTGCTTTTGTGTTGAGCCTCATGATCTATCAAAGCCCAGGTTGGAGCCAGCAGATGGGAATTTGGGGTTCTGGAGTCCTGTCATGCTATGAGGGAAAGAGAAAAGATGTAACGAGGATGTTGGGCAGAGAGAGCATTGCTTTGGTTCCTGGTGTTTCCTGGTTGCTGTTTTCTGGATAGATGGGGACCACATGTTGACCGGCCCTGGCAGCTGTGTGGTCCTTGCATTCCTGCTCTGCCTGGAGGGCTCAGAAGCATCATGGCAGGAAGCAAAAAAGTAGCCAGTTCTGCCAAAGTCCCCCAGACACCTGAGGACAAAGTGGAGCACGTTGAGATCTACCCCAACACATGGCATGAAGCGGCAGTAAATGTCTTGCTCTCCGTGGGGACATAAGTTGAAGAAACTACTTGCTGAATGAGTGACGGGGCAGGAAGATAGGAGGAGAAGGCTAGGAGAATGGGAAAAAATAAGTTCAAAATCAGAAATGCTGCAAAATGGCAAAATATTGTGGAAATATTGTGCCAGTACGTCCCCCTCAGGGGACCTGTATCCTCGTCTCAGCTCTGCTGAGTGGCAACAGGCAGGTCACTACCTTCCTGTGTTTCCATTGCTCTGGCTGTAAAACAATCTTTTACAGAGCACGTTGGCATCTCCTGTGGAGCATGGCTTTTTAAGTGCTTGCTGTTATGATTATGTTATTATTCCAAAGCGGGAGAAAGTAGTTTCTTTCCCTTTGCACCAGTAGTTGAACATATCCAAGAATGACACATTGATGGGCTCTGGAAAGGGAGCAGGAGTGGTGTCTAAACTGGCCTGAAATTCAGTCAACAGCTTTCAGCGTCTCTGGGAAGCCTTCTGAGTACTTATTACCGTGTCTTCTGCCTTCGAAACTGTGAAAGAAATCAAAGAGAGAAATCTGTGAGGTTTTTGCAAGTGGTCAGATGAATTTGTTTCCTAGTTCTCAGGTAAACAAAGTTTTCTTATCTTTTTTCCCTCAAATTGCAGCCCTTTTCTTGATCTCACATATAATACTGGCTAATCTGTCTCTTATTACAGTGCTGTCCTGGGGAAAGAAGGGATAAAAAGACCTTTAGGATCTATCTAGCATTTCAGAAGGACCATTTCCAAGTGGATCGATAGGCCTGTTTCAGCAGAAAACTGGAAGAGTGAGCCTTGATCTTGCTGAAACTCATCCATCTGTATAGCTCTATTTCTACAGGTGTAGAAATCAGACCCACAGTGAGACCTCACGTGCTCACAAATCCCTCATGGCCATCGTGCAGAAGAGCCACTGCGGCGAGGGGTAGCGAAATATTTGTTACAAGCCGTTCTGCAGCTGCCCTGGATTTGAAAGAGAGAAGAGCCCCAAAAGACTGAAAACACCAGGAAGTGCAGCATGGAAATAGCTCACACAAAAAGCTCCGCTGTGGCTGCGTGAATTAGTTCATTTGAACTGCCAAACGCACCCAAACTCACTTATTCTGGCCTAACACCGCTTGTTATATTTCTAACATGGGAAGGGCACGGGGGCTCTTTGTCTGTAGTAAGTATTACGAAAGTCAAAAGAAAAAGGGAAAGAAAAAACCCTTCGGCTCCCCATAGCTAATCAGGTATTCACCTTGAACGAGTACTAATGAAACCAGCACCACATCAAAGGGGAAGCTGGCTCCAGCCGAGAAGGTTATTAAAAAATTTAACAGTATCAGACGGCCCCCAACCAGCAGAAGTGACTACACTTTACATTCTGTTTTGTAAAAACAAATGAAGCCTCTCAGCTGCCACCTGCTTTGAGGCTATCGCCATCAAAAAGAGGCATTGGGAAAGCCACCCTTGCAGGCAAGGATGATTTTTTTGCTCAACGACTCTGTGTTTCTTTTCCACTCTTCACACAGTCAAGTCACCAGTACGTACTCACGCAGGCCAAAACCACCAGTTACGCTTTTTGACGTAGCGGCAATAGCTAACTCCTTTCTGTCATCAGAGTAAAAATAGGTTAAATATTCTGAATTAGGAAAGAACCAAAACATCCCCCTTGCAAACACAGTGGAAGAAAAATAAACACGGTTTTGTGGTAGCAATTCACTGGGAATGGGATAAGTACAGTTTGGTCTCCAGCTGTATACAAGCGTAGGAGGAGAGGAGGGAGTCCCAAGCTGGGGTGGAGTCACTCCTGCGCTTGTAGATGGCTTCTCCTGCCACAAAATGGATATTTACATCAAACAGTGCTGCAGGTGAGGAGCCCAACCTGCCTCTTTGCCAGGGGCAAAGACATGGGCATCTCCCCATCCCTCCCAGCCTGCACTGCAGGAGGATGCTCCAGAGAGGCTCTTTTTAATGACAAGCGCACTAGATTTCTTGGTGTATCGGCACGGAGTCTTTATTGCTACCATCACTGGGGAGGGGTTTCTACTAGTCTTCAATAGCATAAAAGCATACCTGCATGCTTGCAGACATGGAGACTGGGGTAAAAATTCTTCTCATATTAAAGTCTTTAAATGGTTAATTTTTCTACCATTTTGGACTTCCATTAATCTGACATGACTCCCTTTAAGTGCAAGCTGAAAGCATCCAGGGTTTTATCTACAAATAATGGCATAGCCACCCACACCTAAAGTGACACCTAATGTAGGGCCATTCCTTTAGCCAAAAACTCCTCTGTAGGTCAACATCCAGATTTCAGAGTAAGCTGTTGCCAAGTGAATCCACAAGAATCCGCTCCAATGCACACCTGAACCACGTGATCTTACAAAATGACAGAACTGAGGTAGCCAAATATCTCTCAACTCCTAAACAAACCCTCTTAACGTCGCTGCTTTAAAGGTACAAATTGGTTATAAAAGAATATTCACAGGGAAGTGAAAACACCGTGTATTTTCTCTCAACAAACCTAACAACTCAAAAGCAAAAAGCCAAATTCATTAATAAGCTGCCATTGGGGAAGATGCGTGTGGCCCCGACTTCGAAAAGACAATTTTACCACTAACAGGTCTTAGATCTGGAAATGTCCTTGACAAACCCTCAAGCAAGGCTGCACCACAGATAAGCTGCTAATAGCATTTGGGTGTCAACAGCCAGACACTGCGTGGTGCGAGCACGAGGGCAGTTTTTCTTGCAAGGGCTGGAGACGTGCAAAAGGAGGGTAAAAAGAACGTGGTAAAGAAAAAGAAAGCGGGAGCTGTACTGTAAATGTGGGGACAAAGAGAAATGCCTTGCAATGTTCTCTGCAAAGAGAAATGCCTTTGGCTCCGGCCCAACTCCCACCACGTAAGATTCCAAGGAGTGAAATGATAGTCCTGAAAGTGTAAGTTTGTAAATTCACACCTTTTCTACTACATCGTGTTTCTGCCATTAGTGCCTTAAAGCGCTGGTGTAGACAGAACAGTGGCTATGTAGAAGTGCGTCTCCTTGCTCAGTGCCTCCGGTCTTGTGCCGGTCTGGTGGCTTCACCGAGCAAAAGCGTGTTTCACCCTACAAGCAAATATTGGCAGGCTCCTGGCTGCTGGCTGGGCCACGAGGCTGGCTGCAGAGTATCGACTTCAGGGTTTTTGCTGCTGGTGAGGATGTGAGAAGCGCAAGGAACAGCTGGATCCCTTAATTTTCAGGATGTGTTTACATCACTCACAGGGAAGAGAAGTATCTTTCACTTCGGAAGTGTTTGAACGTTCAAAGAGGTCAAGGTCAGGTTGGATGGGACTTTGAGCAACCTGATCTGGTTGAAGATGTCCCTGCTCATGGCAGGGGGGCTGGACTAGATGGTCTTTAAAGGTCCCTCCCAACCCAAACCGTTCGATAATTTAATGCCCAGAGCAAATTAGATCTGCAAGTCAGAGACCTACCACGACAATTGTACAGTAAGGCCTGTGCTAGAATTAAAAGAAAAGATCCTCTATAATTAATTCAAACTTACATGCAAGGGAAAGAGTCTCTCTTGGCTTCGCAAATGCCTATCACTGCTGAAAGCATAGGCAAAGCAACACACGACAGGAAGCTGTGGTCAGAGCAAATCACCCTTGGGTGACAAGGTTTGCAGAAGAGAAACTTCGCACATGCAAGTTACACAGCAGAAGGAGATGTCTCTGCTGCTGGTGGCTGGTTTAGCGTTTTGCTCGCTATTATTTAATGAAAAGGTCTGTGCCTGTGAAATGGAGGCAGAAAGGCTCCGGAGTGGCTAGAGGAGGCAGCGGGAAAGCAGCAAGCACTGCCTCTGTGACAGACAAGACAAAATTTCCAACAAAAAAGGCATTTTGGCACTGAGTGGCAGGGAGGGAATAAAAACAGAGAGAGCAAAGATAGTCCCTGCTGTTTGTGTCATGCCTTGCCAGGGAAAATAGGAGTTTAACTACACAAATACACTGGATTGTGCCAATTTTACCTGGCTCTGTCATCAATTTCTTTTCCATCCTGAGCTTTGAATAACCACGTGGTTTGTATGAACTGAGCGTTAGCTCAGCTCAATCCCCCCACGGTGTTGCGGTTTACATGGCTCACTGGTTTTCCTGAGTCTAGCCGTGGTGCAGGTATGTTGATGCCCTGACTAGGAACTAAGCAGGCCAACGTGCTTCAAAGTATGCAATGTATCTATCCAGTTGGTATCCAGTGAGGGAGACAAATGGGTTCTCCATGTTACAGAGGGGCCAAAAAGGGGGAAAAAAGAAGTGTTATTAATTGGTATAGAGCTGCATGCAAAATGTATATTTATGTATTTCTCTATGTGTGTCTTTTCCTAAATAGATGTTGGGGTGGGCTTAGAAAATGTTGTTTAAAAAAACCCCACAGCCAGGAAGTCTAAAATTGTGACTCAAAAATGACTGCAGCTGACAAAATTACCCTTTTAAGTAGAGGAGTCAAATCAGAGCGATGGAGGGAACCCCTCAGCCCAGGACTGGCATGGACCTTGGTGGAGACAGCCTCTCTGCAGCACAAGGGGCCAAACCCCAAAGGTCTAAGGGGAGCACTGTGAACCCCATCTTGCAGGGGACCTTGTATTTCCTTCACCTCCTGGGCTTGGCAAAGCAGCTCCCACAGCAGCGAGCCTCACCCAGGAAAGCGGGACCCGTCTTACTGACCTTAGCGGAGGTTAAGGAAGGAGCCCTGACCCCGAGCATCCTTTCTCCAGCTGCGTGACCTGCCTTTGTTTGAGACCGTTATTGTTCAAGTCCCGGAGAAGAATAGGCTGTCGCTGGGAGCAGATCGCAAGGAGAAAATTGCCACACAGGCGAAAACTCTCCTCATGTCCTGTTTCCAATAGAACCGCATTTTTTTGACTGCCTGGTTTCAATAAAAAGTCCAGAAAGAAAGAATTGAAGGGGGCATTGCTTTTCATGGAGTGCCAGCAAATAATTGCAAAAAGTTGCTTGTTTTTAAAGAATTGCATGACTAGGGACAACACAGGGCGCTCGGGTCTGCACAGACATGCCAGATTCTGCACCAATTCCAGACTGAATTCTGCTTCTTACTCTTATCCTTGAAAACGTCTGGGCATTTATCTTCATCTTCTAAAGCTTCTCCTGATGCTCGCCATAGCAAGGACACAGCGAGCGGAAGCATTAGCTGCAGCTTGGCTGCTCGACAGGAGTGTTCAGTCACAACGGTATTTCTTTATGAAGATATCGATCCTGGCACTTGACAGACTGCACGCAGGCGGTGGGGCTCGTGCCCGTTTCCCTTTGGCTGCCACAAGGTGACGGCGTGGTCGGGGTGGAATTGCACCAGCACCTCTACATCTTCCGCTTCAAATTTCACTGAAGTTGGGCACGCTCCGCCTCTTCAAATAGCCTCAAAGTAACTGTGAGGCAAAACATTGCCAGAACATTACAGAAAGTCGCGTAGAATTTATGACCGTAAAAACACCAAGCATACAGATCTATGCTATATATAAATCATGCTGGTTTGGGTTTTTTTCCCATCATCATTTACTCTTTTCTCCAGTGAGTCCTGTTTGCTTTGTATTCAACTGCTGTATTTGTACAAAGTTAAAGTACTTCTGGATTTTGTACTCACTGTCACTAAAATAGCAAGTCCCTCAAATGTTTCTGCTTTGCACCTCATGGTAGCTCCTGCAAAACTCCCTTTGCAAGCCTATTCGTGCCACAGAAAGTACCACACCTGCTGGCATCCAGAGTTTGTTCATCGTGGGGTCAAGGAGCTTAGATGCCATGACATAGGAGTTTTTTGCATTTCAATTGCCACTCTTATTTGGAGCTTTTAGCCCAGACTTTACAAGCTATTGACAATGTGCTGACACCAGAAGCATTGGTGGGGAGATGTTTTGCCTCCGTTGGGGAGCCAGGAGGCTCTTCTGGTAGCTGCACGATCCCTGCTGGTTCCCTTTGAGGCTCAGCAGGTCCCATAGACATAGGCAGTGCTGGGACAAGGCACGATGCTGTACTCCACATCCCACAGTATGTCCTGCAGGATGCTTTTCCTCTGTATAAACATATGAGAAGACTTTGGTGGAAATTTCCATCAAATCTCTCTGCTTTATCCTGGAGCAGCTCTTTTTATGTGCTGTTCTGCCAGTTTGCTACAGGGGCATAGATGTGGAGTGACCATCAGAGCAGCCTTCTGCATTATAAGCACAGGACAATACAGTTTGTTGTCTGTGGGATCAGTTGGGAGGCTCCTGAGGGCAATGACAGGAGAGGCTATAAATACTACAGGCATGTGCCCCAGTTTGGGGCCAGATGGGGTAATGCCCCCCCCCCCCGGTGCCAGCGTGGCTCTTGTGCCTCTGAGTTCAAAAAGCTTTGCAAAAAGCCCTGGGAAAACTCTGCAGAAGCAGAAGAACAGACAGCAGAGGGCTTGCTGCTGGGGGCCATGCAAAACCACTGTTCCCGCTTGGTGGGTAATTGCAATAACACATAGCAAAGTCAGTTGTTTTGAGAAATCTGTAGCCATAGGTGCCGCTCGGACTTTTAACTCCCTTGGCTCATGGTCTCCCACCCTCCACGGCCCATCCTGAACCCCTGAATAAAACATAATCCCTCTTTAGTGTGTTGAGCAGCACAGAGGGAACGGGAGGAGGACTCCTGCTGCGTACCCTGGACCACAGGTAAATAGAGATGGTAATAATAGCGACTGATAGCAAAGAAACAGGGCCATGGGTAGGTGGTAACAGGCAGCAGAAGATAACTCTGTGCTTGGCCTTTCTCAGTCCAGGACGCAGAGCAACGTGGAGAGCCTCAGCGGCAGCATTGCTTCATACGCCGTTGACAATGTGCCGCCTCGGGATGTTTTTAACCTCTCTGGTCGTGAAGAGGGGGGCAGAGTGTGGGCAAAATATTTGGGATGGCAAATTGCTGAACTTCTTAGAGGCAATTGTAAGCCTTAGGGATGGTGAAGCTTTTAGAGGAAGAGGAGAAGAAGAAGATGTGGAAGGGAGGTCGTGATCGGCTGGACCTCATTCTGCTGGGCTCCCCAAAATTCTGACTTTAGGGAATGGCGTGGGAAGGTGTCCTGCCGTAATGGGAGAAATAAGACAGCTCTGCCTTGAAATGTCTGGGCAAAGATTAAATGCTACTTGCTGGAAAAAGAAATGCTGTGATATTGTGCCAACAGGCCACATAGCTGTTCATGTTAAGATTAATTCTTCTCTCTGTAAGCGGCACAGGGCCCTGCGCCTGCCAATTAGCAAGTTTGGGGAATGCACCTCGCGCTGCCTCTCCCCTCCTGCAGCAATGCAGGCGCTTGCTGTGCCGCTGCCTCTGGTTGGGCTGGAGCACGTTCTTCTCTTCAAGAGGCCGAGGATTCATCGCTCCTATTTTTTTAACACGATTTTATTAGTTCAAAGCAAGCAATGCTTGTTTTAATTAATGAATATGTTTCTCTTTTCTTGCGTCTTGGCTTACTGCCTGGCACTGCGTTTTCATGCCTCGAGAATAAAATGTTTCATTCAGAACAGAATCCTCTTTGTCCCTGTGTGTGGTCGCTGCTTGGAGAGGTGAGGGAGCTGGGGAGGTGGCAGCGGTTTCGATTTTGGGGGTGGAGGAGGAGGGAGGGAGAAATGGCCGGGATTGCAGAAGAACTGCAAAGAAAAGGCAAGTTGTGTAGCACTCATGGCACTTAACTCTTCCAATTTTCCAAGAGCCATGGTAAATCCTATTTATGCAAATTCTCACCTTAGCAGCTTTCGAATATTCTTACAGCCACTGGTGTGAATAGAAGTGGAAATTGGCAGGTCTATAATCCTAGCCAAATGCTATGTACCTGCAGAGCTTGCTGCAAAATTTTTGAGTCATGATGTAGCACGTTTCACTTGTGTTTGCTGCCCGCTACCCCCAGCATCAGCTGTTTTTCACAGGTCTGCCTTCACTTATCAGCCCTGCTCGATATTGCGCTAAATTCCAAATAAAGCAGGGGAATCAGCTGGCAATTCATTTGATGTGTTACTTTTTTTTTTTTTCTCCACACTTAATTGAGCATTCCACTTCGAATAATCCTCAGCATTAGATTAAATCTCTATTGATCTCATTTTAATGAGCTCACCGCTGTGACCAACAGCCCTTTCTCCCGTAGCAGATGGAGATGTGGCCATCTGAACATGTGGCAGACATACTTTTGTTTCAGAGGACTGACACCTTCTCGTCCGTACGACTGTCCTTGGCACCCCATTACTGCTGAGGCTGTGGACCTAAAGCCAGCAGATATGTCCTGTTCTTTGCACCGTGCCTTTGTGAGATTGCTATTGCAGTGAATTTCTGTTTAAACCACTGGCAATAACTTCCTGCTTAGAGATCTCGTTTCTGAGCAGGCGAAGTCCATGTTCACCAGTATGAAGGCAGGTAGCCGAAGGCTGTATGTGAGCTCTCTCCTGTGCCATGGGGAAAGCAGGCGTGCTCGAGTGCTTGCAGCTCCCAACTGCCTGCGTAAGGGGATATCTTACAAATTCAGGTCTGGGGCGAATCAATTTTGTGAGCTACAGAACTGATTCCACTCTTGCATTTCACCTTCAGACACCTGCATTTAAATTTCCACTTGAGATTAAAATGTAAAACGAAGGAAATCACCCCTTCCTTCCTTATGAGGAAAAAAAAAAGTGATTAATGAGGGTTTAAATCCTAATGACAAACAAATTCTAATGACCCGGCACTTCTGATGTCAAATAACTTGCTGCATTGTAGCATTTTGAAGACTTCATGGAGCAAAGGATCTTTAGGGTCATCTAATCGCACCTTCTACCTAACAAAGGTCATGGGCATTTTCTTGGTGATTTTTGCATACAGCCTAAAAAGCTTGTATTCTAACTGAACAGTTTAACTCTTTTTGAAAGACCTTGATGCAAAGATAGGAGAATGGGGGTGTTCTTGGGAGGGGGGAGCAGTGTAGCACTATGGAAGAGACAGTTAGTTGAACTGAAATCTCATTCCCACATGGTTAAAAGCTCGTATCATCCAAAGATGTCATATACTAAATAATATTCTAAAGCTGTATGCCCAGTTTGGTGGTGCGTGGTTTTGTGACAAGTGGCATTGCTTAAACACAGCAGAGATGCAGCCACTGAGGCAGGGACATTGGCTCACTTTAAGCATGAAGTTTGCAATGGCGAATTTGCAGATGCTGCCCATCTTAATTATCAAGTTTGGTTATGGCTTGCTTGCTTTTTTCCTCTTTCTTATCTCTGACAGACATTATGTCTTGCATCAGCAGATTATGATTAATAGTTATGATGTGTAATGACATTAATTAGCCATAGCTATTGCTAATGATTAATAACAGCAGCTAAGTGAAACCTTGGCTGCAATGATTTATTTCAGCGCTTTTATTGAGCTGTGCATCTGGCAATATTGTGATGCTGTAATGTCTTCAGGGAGGAATGTCTGCGTCGGGAAGCGAAGGGCTGAGCAACGCTTTGAGTGAAGCAGGTGTGTGGACTCGTCCCTCCTTACTGCTGCACACAACAACCCGCGGGGAAATTTTGTTGCTTCAGTGGGATGGAAGACAGGAGCTCATCAAGCAAAGCGCCATGTAGCTTCAGCACGGGTCCCCTGTTGACCATGAGCTCCAAAAGGGTTTGGGGAGAAGGCTGTAATTACACACGTTGGAATGAGATGTGGGATCCCCTCTTGTGAGGTGTCACAGGGTTTGTAACACACAGAAACCCTGTCTGGAGTGCAGGAGCTTTTGTCCTGGTGCTTAATCACTCTGTGTCCACCTGGAGAGGAATTGCTCTTTCCTTCTGCAGGACGTTGAGGCCTCACTTCTGAAACGGTGAACTGAAGCCGTGTTTAGATTACCAATGAAGTTCTGCCTTAGAGGCCAGAACGAAAGTTGTGTTGCATAGGTTTCATCTAGCTCCTTTGCAAGGAAACATTGCTTTAATGGCTGTAACGGGTTTTGACGTTGGATGGGAGACAAGCCAGAAGCACAAAGCAATAACCTCCAATGTTGCTAGGAAGGACCTGAAACAAATTCCAGCTCTGAACATCCCTGCACTCTGGTAAAACGCACGTCAAATTGGAAATGAGAATTTGCAATACAGGCACATAACTGTTGTTCATTACCCAGCTGAAAAAGGAACGGAAAAGGCCCCTCTTTAGCATGGCCTTAGTGCTGGTTCCACCTTCTGGGAGAACTGAACTTGCATTTAGATGAAAGTACAATTATTCCTTTTTCCTCCTGCTTCCTATTAATTATATGCAATTTACTCTGAAAAGCTCTGTTACTGTGCTAATCTTAGCAATCACCATACTGCAGCAAAAACATTGCACAACACCCTACGTCTGTAAACTCTTCCAGAGATGAAATTTCAAATTAAAAAGCAGCAACAAAAATATCCTGGACTACTTTTACAATTTCCCTCTGTGGAACAAAGGTTTCTAAGAGAAACATTTTCCTTTCCTTATTTATAGCCACTTCTCCTACCGCTGCAGTTGTTCTTGTGGTCTGTTCTTTCTAATTTAAGTTGCAGGCAGCATGAGGCAGTACCCAGTTATTTGATTTGTCTTGAATGAGCCAAGCAAACGAATGATGCAGGCTGTGTAATAATAGTCAACTTGTTCTGGGCAGGAACTTACAGTCTTGTCTATACAGAAATGTCCAACTAGCTTGAAGGAAGTGTTGGGCAATAGAAAGCTGAGTGGCTGGAAACCTTTCAGTTAAGAGCTAGTAGTTGGAGTGCAGCTCAGGTAACTGTGATGGAAAGATAATTTCCGCGCATTGAGAGATCCCATAGTGTTTTTACATGGTACAGATGAGAAAATGAGTATATAAGGAGATGTGAAAAAGTGAAAGCCACAGAGAGCACCACTGCCAAAGTCTGGCTGACACGAGTCAGAAGTCGCTCCTGCACCACAGGCTGTCTTTCTCTGCAGGCTTTGTTGAAACTCTCAGACAAGGTTGTGAGAAGGAACCCTCACCTCCTGTGGCCCACGTCATAGTTTTTTCAGGGTGACTGGGCTGGCAGCAGTCAGGTAACAGCCACCAAGAGTCATAAATGACCCTCTCCACCGACATCCAAGGAGCAAAGGTCTCAGAGTGCCCTACACTGGGCCCAGTGACTTGTAAACCAGTTCACTCAACTATTTTTGATCAGGGCTCTGTCTTTTTAGTGATCTTTGTCAAGTGTTTTGAAGACCATTACAAGAAACATCCATTTTTATTGCCTTCACAGCTGGTGATAGTCTGTGACCTGAAAGATCCAACGGATTGAGACAATGAATTCTTCTTGGTTAAAGAAATGATCCTGGTACAGTTGCAGTACAGCCAACCCCGCCTAAGCAGCTATCACATCCTGAAAACTCCTGGGCATGGGATTCGTTTGACTACATGTGGAACTACAGTGTGGGTTCTGAGAACTCACTCAGGTCACCTTTATAATCAGTAGGGTACAAGGCATCAGTCAGTTGAACACAGGGTGTAATTAATCTCCTGAAGAAGACATCTGCATTTGTTTGGGTCAATAACACCCTACACTTAATGCCGATGATTAGACCTCTTTAACCATGATGAGTACCCAGACCATTAGTTCAGATGTAGAATTCTTGGGTGACGTTTAGTTGCCTTAACAAAGGAGACAAGAGCGATGCTGGCTGCCATTGCAGAACGTGCAGGTCTCCTGTATGTTCAGTGTCACATCTGCCAGCCCTGTATAGAGGTCTTGGGTGATGCAGAATATCCCATATGGCGCTAGGTATCCAGTACCTAAAGAGGCAATTGAATCCCGACCCTCCATTTTGTGGACTGCTGAAGTGAGGTGAGATGAATCATATCCTAAGTGTCATTGTCTTATCTGAAAAGTCTTCTTCAAAATGCCTCTGAATGTCCCTAACCAAAGACCAGAGAGAGCACTGGGGGTGACAAACCAGCCAAGGATGGGTTTAGTGAATACTGCATGTCTCCCCACAGTGTTGAGACCCAGAAGGCGGCTTTGAAAGCCAGGCTGACAGAAGGGGCCCATTTTGCAGCCTGTGGGCTGCACAGAGGGGAGATGTTCTGGCTCAGCCATATGCTTTGTGTTTCCTGTTGGTTCATGCCGTTCAACCTCCTGGTTGGTGTTTGTGGTGTCATGTTGTCCGTACAAAATGCCTCACTCTCCCCAGCCACTGCAGAAGGACTTCAGCATCTATCATTGGGCTTCTGAATCCATGGTGGGACCAATTTTGCTGAAGGTTTTGTGAATCTTTGCTCTGACACATAGGTTGTTTAGTGCCTGGAACATGGCCACAACTACAGAGTGAGTGTCTGTGGGACTGCACATTCTCTGATCTGAGCTTGATGATAAATGACTACATTAGACGTTGCACTGAATTTCCATACAATGATGTGGCTAGTTGACTTGCAAAAGTAATTTGAAATCAACTCTCAAATGTATTCCCTTTTGCTTTTGGTGCAGTCTGGCATGCAGTTTTTTAGTGGTAGCGCTGAGCTAAGTAGACTCAACAAGGGTTAAAAGTGCTTTAAGAAAAAAAGGGAGTTATGTTTGGTCAGGATATTATTATCCCAATCAATCCCTGCAGGATTTATTGGGCAGCCCATGGAAAGCTGTACTGGCACAACTGAGTGGGCAGCACAAGGAGATGTTGGGATTGCTCGAACTGGCACTGTAGCAAGAAAAAGTGTTTGCCAGACTACGGTGTAAAGGGAAAGCACTCCTTTAAAGTGAAAACCAGCGGAGTGGCTTATCTACTCACTGGGTTATCTACTACTGACTTACCCACCCAGCGCACCATCCCCAGCGCAGTTAAAAAAGACAAAAGATAGTAGAAAGCCAGGTCTTTTTTAGGTTTTGTCGAAAAGCATTTGATATACAGAGAAGATATTCATGGCAATGTGTTCAAGGCTTTTCAGTAGATAGTATGGCCAACTGTTTGGAAACTCCTTAGCATAATTCATGTGCACAGAGCCAGAAAGTGAAAGCTAGAAATGAAAGTGAGGCAAAGCAAGACAAAACTAAATGCCTTCATGATTAGTAAAGCTTCAGTATCAGAACAAATATTGTAGCCTTAAATGACTAATAAAATAACAATTTTTGATCTGAATATCCAAAAAATGCCTGCAGATTTTGTATGTGTAGTTTGTTAGATTCTCACCCTAAGATCACTACATGAGCTTGATAAGACTTGACTTCTCAGAACTGAGCCCTTTCACACCATCTGAAATAGGTGATCCCCCATCACTGGGGACTTCTGGAAACTTAGGAGTTCATGGCCACGACTCTCAAGTGAACTAAGGTAGCTTGGCATCTCCTTTTCCGCTGAGCAAAGTGCTGAGCCCCACTAACTGCCTTTAAAACCTCAGCCTGTGTTTCTTATTACCACTATATATGGAGTCTAGCCCCGGTTTAAGTGTAATACATTGAGCTTATTATCCTCATTTTCCAGCACGGCAGAACTGAATGCA
Organism: Scopus umbretta; assembly: GCA_013400535.1. NCBI lineage: Eukaryota > Metazoa > Chordata > Aves > Pelecaniformes > Scopidae > Scopus > Scopus umbretta. Next base: position 90,132 of record VZTL01063194.1, read on the forward strand.
ATTACAAAGCCTCTTAGAGGTGATTTGACTATGCAGACACTCCACAGCCTGCTGATTTTTCAGCCACATTTAGCGCCTGTTGAAAAACAGAAATCCTTCTAGGCTGATATTGGAGCCATCTGGTGATGTCTTTTTCAGTCCAGTAAACACTTCTGGGTTCAGTTTAGAGGATGTCGCTATATAACAGCTTATTTAAGAGCCAAAATGGATGAACATAGACTGGGTGACTATGAAAAACACATACACCTTGGGAATGCTGTATGAGCAGAGAGATGCAAGTGTGAAGCAATGATTATTCCTAACACTAATCCCTAATGGTAGACAGGAGAAACCTGAATAGTTTCTCTTCGAGCATGGGGCTGGGGGTTTAATGGAATTTCAGCGTCTTTTCTGGAAATGACAGAAAGCCTCCTATTGTGTGGGATGGCTGGAATGTAAAAGTGTATCTGCGTTGAGTGGCTTCCTGCTGCACCGCTTGGAGTAGAATACTTTGACCCAGTCATCATTGACCCAGCAGGCTGCGGAGGGAGATGCAGCATTTAAAGGATGCATGATGTCTGTTACATATATGATTAGGCCGTGTTGCTCCCCCGGAGGTGTTCTTTATCACCATGCAAAGCCCCTGGCTCAGCACCGTGTCCGATGGAAGCAGGTCACCCAACACAGCTTCTTACCACACCCCGGCTTTTCTTTAGGCCTTTCCCATCCATGATGAGACCAGACTAACTCTGAGGGACTGGCACCCTCTCATCAGCTCACACCCGTGGCTTGCTTTGCTGTTGGCAGCTCCTGCACTTTCTCTTTCAGGCCAAGCTAATTTATGTCAACAATATGACTCAGTGTGGGCAGCGATTTAGAAATAACCCTCTTCTGCCAGTGTTTCTAAGGAACAGAAAGGTCTTTTTGTTATTGGTTTTTCTCGTAATTGAAGTGCGTCTCCATAACTTGTATTGACACCACATCTAACTCTGACAGTTATAGGAGCCCGTTCACTAATCGGTATGATACATGCTCACATATCCTGTTGCTCGCATCCCTCCCTGTCCCTCCAGGTCAGTTTTTCAGGCAGCAGATGTGTCCCTGTCACCCCCTACTTTTGCACACTAATTTGGTACACTTGCTTTCTTCATCAACGCCTGCAGCAGTGCAAGGCCATGCTGAGAGCGGAGAGAGCGCTGCAGCCCTTTTTCCTTCAGATTCCTCCCTAACAACTGCCTTTTTCCCATATATCTCCATGGGGCAAATTGGTAGGAAAAACTTCCAGAAAACTTTAAAACAGCATCAACCGGATATTCCCCTGGTCCCTTTACTGCCAGACATCGGCAGCTCTCCCTCCTCCCTGTCTAGCAAACCACTGCATTTTGCCCATGACTGAGCCACATGCTGGTACTTGTTGCCATCAGGAACTTCACCTGGTGCCCTTCCATTTCTCTCTTATCGACAGTGGCCCTCATGCTGTCAAGCATTAATTAGACTGCAAATTCCCTGGGTCTGCAGCCCTGCCTGTCACTCTGCGCTGCGAGGCATTCGTATACTTTCACGTGATATTAAGCCATAACTAATACTTTTAAAATTAACTGCTAGAGGACAAGGTTTCGAGATGGTTCTCAGACATTTCATATTATGAGACATATTTTATGGCAGATATTAATTCTCACGGTCATTCATGACTATACGTTTCTTCCCCTTACAGCCCTTTGCTTCTTCCCTGGCATCCGCTGTTGTTCTCTGCATGGTGTGTTGATATTAGGAGGCTGATAATGAGATTTGATCATATTTTTGATCCTAATTAATGGGTAGTTGTTGTTGGAAAGGATGGTCAGGCTCAGCAGGCTGCACATTTCCACTACGTCCGTTGTGCTGATCCTGCTGCATGCTGGCGCTGGGAACTACACCAGCAAAAAACCTTCTGTGCCATAATAACTGGAGGGCTCTGTGCTGGTTCAGCTCCCTGGACTGGCACAGTGTGGGTCAGGGACATAGCGGTGCAGTGAAATGGAAGTTGCAGGATGGATGCCGGGGTCAGGGACAGCATCAGGGAGCCGGACATCCTTCCTGGCAGTGGTTAAAGGTAGGTTGGCTCCACTCTATAATAAAATCACAGTTACCCAGACCCCTACGGAGCAACGTATCCTGTAACGGCAGCCCTTCAATACCAGCATGTGAAGTGATGTATTGAAATTTCTTCGACAAATGCAATCTCTTTTCTGCTTCAGGAGCTAACAGAGCAGGTTATTACCACATTTATGTCGTGTTTCTCACATAATTTTTTTTCAGTAAGTCATGGCTTACCAATTATCCATTAGCAGCTCATGGCAGATGGGTTAAACTGAATCACAAGTCAAGTTTATCTTCTCTGGCTGGGGAAGTTAATCCAGAACTAGCTCTCCTTTGTGGATATTCACAAATGACCTCCACGTGCATTTCCATAGCAGGCAGCTACTCCCTAGGCATTTCCTTCAAATCTGTGTTTATATGAACATTCCTCACTGTGAACTGAGCAAAAGGCAAAAAGTAGCAAACACAAGCTGGAAGCAAATGGAGACCGAATGATTGCAGTTCAAGTACTCTGCATTGTGTACTGCTGTACAAGGTTTGTGAGGAGAGCCAGTGGAGCTCAGTGTATTCCAGATTTTCCTACAGCAAACCCTGCATAACTGAGATGAATCACAGCTTGGTGATATGGGGATGTAAGTGGCAGCTCCACAATTTTCCATTCATCCTCTGGTATTGCAGCTTGTTTTTATATGGCCGCTTGTTTTCATCTCTGCATTGCTCCCATAGATGTGCAACCATCCTTGCAGCTGGACAGAAGACAGGATCTTAAGATAACACTGTGATTTTTCCATAAGAGAACTTCCTTTGCTGCCTCTCGCTTTCAGGGTAGATTTCCATGCATGAGTGAACAAGGACAGCTCTTTGCACTGCAAAGAGGAGAGACTGTTCTGCATATTGGAATTTATCTCAATAGATATCTGGAAGAACAGAGCAGGCTGGGCACAGGAGATCATCGTAGCAGCTATAATTCAAATTCTCCTTTCTCCTTTGCTGTCAGTGTGACAGTGCATACAATGTATGCTTTGTACAGGTCCAGCATAAACTGAGTAACACAGGAGTAGAAAAGTCTAAAATTGGAAACCAAATTAATCCAATATTCTCCTAAGTAGGACAGGCATGATTTACAAGGCAGTTTGTTCATTTATAAAGCCCCTTATCAAAACTACCTAGGTTTTTACCTATTAGAAAGTCCTTCTAGGACGTTTTGGAGGAAGTTGTCCTGCATGGGCATCTTCTTCTGGAACAAATGGGCAAGGCACCAATTTCTCTTGGGTGTCACTTTATAACTGGTACCTTTATACTAACTTTGGGACGATTGCTTGAGAAGAGTGCCTAGAAAAGACTAAAGACTTTGCATTGCTCCTCTTTCTCTGGAGGTAGAGTACAAATAAGTTAGCAAAAGGAGATTTTGTATCATTATTTTCAGTGAAGGTGCAATTTTGCTGACAGTTCACATTTCAGATTCCATGACCATTTATTGTGGCATTTTCATGGCAGCTATTCTGTGCCTGTACCGGTATTTTAGACTGTGGTCCATGTTATTTTAATGGCTTTTCCATTTATTCCAAAAAAAATGCATGGAAATGACTGATTTTATTCTCATCATCATTCACCTACAATCAAAGTTTTAGGTGGATCTTGGTCTTCTGAATTCATAAGACTTGGGGTTTTGTTTAAGGTTTTCCTAAGTCCTTTATTTTCCCTTCATGGTCATCCCTTTACTTGATGTTTTGGGATGGGGTTGAATCACAACAGGTCAGAGCCTTGTGTTCAAAACTTTCTATAGGATATGGATACTCCTTACTGAAGTTAATAGAAATGAGGTGTCCAAAATCCTGGTGAATCAGGTGGGATTTAGACTACCCCTGCCCTTCCTAAGGGAATGAGATAAGCACGCAGAGTAAAGTGAATCCTGAGGTCTGCTGGCCTACAGATGCCATCTTCCCTCACAGTGGGAGATCTCAGGAACCTTCTGAACAAAACCAGAGGCTTCCTGATTTGGTGATCTGAGAGCATCCCAGGGCTGCTGGGAGAGAGGCAGGGGGCATGGGCAGGCAAGCATGCCATGCTTCCTTTGGTGCTGGCAAGTGGAAGCTCTTCTCTGGCAGGGGACAGTGTGGTTCACATTCAAAGCACTGGGAAGTCATAATATAGACCCCTGAGGTCATCTGTATAAGGACACTGGGTTACACAACCTTATGCATCACAGCCAGCATGTACGTGCCTTCAGGTGTCGCGCTTGTGCTCACCTGAATTACTCAGTCTGACGAAGGTTTGCTTCCTGCATACCTGTGTTCCAGCCAGCAGCGCTCTGTGAAATGAATCACTCTGCAGTGCGACAGCTGGTTCCTACCGGTCTCTTGTAAAACCTTTACATCTCTTCAAGCTTCCCAGAGAGGTCAGCTTTGTGCTGTGAGCCCAGTGCAATATAGGGGAATGGGTTTTGTGGAAAGAGTCAAAGTAATGCATTCCTTGGGGTAGCTCAGGGCTCCAGAAAGGTCTCTGCAGTCAATGCAAGTCTCAAAAGTGCTGGTGTTTCACTTCATTCAGAAGTTGTTAAAACCTAAAAAGGGATGAAATATACTCCTCATGAGAGGGAAGCATGCTTGTTTACCTTCTAGTGGTTTATTTTTGAGGAAATGACCACAGTGCCCTTCTTGAGCTGTTCAGCAGCTGCTCTTTTCCCATCATTTATTTTGCTTTCAATATTTTCCAAAATTTGAAGAAGTCATAACCCCACCACCTCAAGAAGAGTGGTATGAGACTGGTTAGATGATTTAGCCAGTCCTCTGCTTTCCCAGGCAATCAATGCAGATAAATTGATTGAGGAATCTGCACCCTCAAAACCAAAAATCGTCATTGAAATGATCAGGAAATAGTTCACGTTGGCTTATTCGATGAAGCCTGATTGTCGCCTGCATGAACTTCCCTCTTAAGAGGGAGGGGGAGGTTTGGCTGTCTGGGAGCTATAAACGTGTTCCTGATTCACCGCACAGAAACATTTCAGCGCACGCTAAATAACCACTTTCCCTTGGGGACTGACTGCAAGTTGCGGCTGGCAGCAACTAACTTGTCTGGCGCTTCCTCCCCTCGTTTGGCAAGACTCTCACCCCCCAGGTTTTTAGGGGATGCAGTGAGAAAGAGGCATGTTGTGCCCCTTGGAGATGTAACCGAAGGGAGGCGAGCGCTCATCTTGCAGTTCTGACAACACAGAGGGGACAGACCGCAGCAGGGAATTTTGCTTGTCGCATCTTGGGGTAGGTAGAGGAATCCTGACATGGGGAAACAATGCTGCTCTCTGAGTGTCCTACTCTCACTCATATATCTGACTGAAAACAACAATAAACACTAACAAGAAATTATGGAAAAAAATATCCCAACTCCTGCTCTTCCAGCACATGAAAATTGCAGTCTGGAAAATACAGATCCAGTGGGAGCGCCTTTGTCCCAGCCTTTCAGATTACCGTGAGATCTCAGCTCTTCCAGCAGTGTAAGAAGCTAAGTGCAGATTGGTATTGTACTGCTTCTTTGCAGAAACTAGTGAAAAAAAATGAATTACTGGACACATGGGTAAAAGTGATGTGCCGTGGAAGAGTCAGCATGGCTTTTATAAAGGGAAGTCCTGCCATATGGTCCCCCTGGAGTTCTCTGAAGGTGTCAACAAGCCTTTGGATAAAGGATATCCTGTTGATATAACCAGCTTTTATTTCCTGAGAGCTGCAGACAGCACCTCTCACCAAGGGCTTTTAAGGAATGTCAAGGCATAAATGGGAAGGTCCCTGGATGAATAAAAATGGAATGAATAAAAAACCTAGGAAACAGAGAGTGGGAGCTCATGGTCAGGTCATGTGGTAGAGGTTGATCAGCAGCGGTATCTCCTGGAGATATCTGCTGTTTGCTCAGCAAACTCATACATAAGCTGGAAAGGGGTAAACAGTGAAGTGACAAGGTTTAGTCACGATACAAAACTACTCTGGGTATTAAAGATGAAGATAGATGGTGAAGAATTGCAAANAAGCCTTTGGATAAAGGATATCCTGTTGATATAACCAGCTTTTATTTCCTGAGAGCTGCAGACAGCACCTCTCACCAAGGGCTTTTAAGGAATGTCAAGGCATAAATGGGAAGGTCCCTGGATGAATAAAAATGGAATGAATAAAAAACCTAGGAAACAGAGAGTGGGAGCTCATGGTCAGGTCATGTGGTAGAGGTTGATCAGCAGCGGTATCTCCTGGAGATATCTGCTGTTTGCTCAGCAAACTCATACATAAGCTGGAAAGGGGTAAACAGTGAAGTGACAAGGTTTAGTCACGATACAAAACTACTCTGGGTATTAAAGATGAAGATAGATGGTGAAGAATTGCAAAATCTCAGTGACGGGACAGTGAAATGATGCACAAGGGAAAAAGCAGCCCTCGGATCACATGTGACCCTGAGCTGGCCATTACTGGCCAGGAGTGAAAAGTTGGGGCTGTTCCATGAAAATGTCAGCTAAGAATTTAGTAACAGTCAATAAAACAAATCAAATGTAAGGAATTGCCAGGAAGGGGATGGAGAACAAAACAGAGAACGTTGTTACGCAACTGTATAAATCTGAGGCTCTTCTAGCTTGAATCCTGTGAGCAGCTCTGGTCTTCTCACTTAAAAAAAGAAACAATAGAGCTAAAAAGATTCAGATGAGAATAACAAGGACGATAGGAGTATGGAACTACTCGATATAAGGAAGAACTAAATAGGTTCATCTCCTCGGTCTAAAAGATGACCAGGATAAATCTATAACATCATGAATGGAGAAGGTGAAGGGATTAACTTTTCACTGCATTTTCCAATAAAAGAATAAGGAAGCAGCAATTTTAAGTAGGAGAGGACAAGCTCAAAGCAAACGGAAGGAAGTGACTCTTCATGCCTGTCGTTAAACTTTGGAACTTCCTGCCACAGTGTGTTGTGGGAACTAAAAGCTGATGTGGCTTCACAAGCATCCCTTCAAGCAGCCTCTTCAAGGAAGAGAGAGAGATTGAGGGTTATTAATACACCGAGCCCACCTTTTCAGGAAGTCCCTGAACTGCAAATGACTGCAGACTGGGAGTCTGCTTTGTCCAGTTCTTACCCTCTTCCTGAAGCATCTACTTTGGCTGATGTCAGAGAAGGATTCTTAGAGACAACAGAGACTGGTCCTCGGGCTGCACTAAATCAGGGAATAAGCTCATGCACCGACCAGCAACACCTTCACAGTGGTTAGAGTATTGCACATTTTTCTCAGCGTTGCTGTGAACCTCAAGGATCTGGCCTAGGAAGCAGACAAAGCAATGATCTCAGACATTCCGGTGCTTTTTTCTTTTTATCTTATTTCCTAGAGCCTGTGCTCGCCTGGCTCTCCTTCGGCCTGTTATCTCCAAATTTTTGTTTCTTCTCTTACGGAAACACCAATTGCAGTCATTAGCAGTTTGAGGATTTTGCTACTATCCACTACATAAAAAAGGTAGAACGACCACAAAAGATGTGAATTCTTAGCATATTATTTCAAGTGCTATATTTAACTAAATTACCCCCTCTTTTGGAATTGTTTGTTATTCCTTTGGTGATAGAACAGCATCCTGTTTGCCTGCACACACTGCAGCTGCAGAGTTTAGTGAAATCCTCATGGGTTTCTTGAAATAGCTTTATAACTGAAACCTCCCAAACATTGCACTATACTCCTAATTTATTTAACCAGATCCTAGTACGAACCATGACTGTTCCTATCACGTTGTTGTTCTTCAGAATGCACAACCATAGTGTTTGTTTAGTGCAAGTGCATAAAAATACCGCTGAATTATGCGACTTTACCTTTACCAAACTATGTGACTCAGATTGGGTGAATTCCAGAAGGTATATTTGCTTCCATAACCTTAACTCAGTTATGCCGCACATCCTATGTGAATAATCCATTGTCAACCACAGGAAATGTGGATCTCGTTGAACTACCACAACCTGATTACAGACAATGATCCATAAACTGGTAGTTCTGAGTAATATTAATCACTTTCCTGAACATTTGAGTTTAGATATTTGGCTAGGTAATTAATCCAGCACTGATAAATTTGGAGAGCTTGTAAGTGTTAAGTTGTGCTACTGCTATGGCAAACTACGTGTTCTAGTAATATTCCTTGCTTTCTATATTCTACAAGTATTTCTCTACCTCACAGGGAGAGACTAGGAGCTAGGATTGCTTCTTGCTTTTCAAAGAGGTGATCGTCACATTGAGGTTTTATTTTGTAAACACAGAATAGGACTGGGTCCAACCTAAAGCAGGCTTGTGGATTAAGGATTCTGCTGTTAATTATACCTTATTAGGTATAATTGGGTAGCTTTGAAAAATATTCAGAATCTGAACATCTGCTGCTACATAATAGCAGAAAGCAGAGTTGAAAAACTGGCTGGTAAAAAATCCAGATGAGCTAGCCCCAAACTAATTCCTGGGAGATGAGAAACAGATGGGACAAACTGCCAGTGCTAGAGGTTTCACAGCCTTCCTAGGCATCTATCCACTGTCCTCTCCTCTATCAAACAGGTCTCCGTCATCTCTAACTTAACTCTTCCGTTTCAGTTTAAACTCATTACACCTGACCCACCTCCAGGGGACACAGCAAGCAGTTTACATTCTCCCTTTCCACAGCTACCTTGCCCAATGTCATATAAGATTCTCTGAGGAACTCTGGCCATGAGAACCTGCCTTCCTTATAAAAAAAGAAATGAGGATGCATGGATATGCAGAGCAGCAGCTTGTTGCTTTTTGGTTAATGGTGTAAGCCTAAAATTAAAAGCATGGGCACAGCATATCTTCAATCTAGACTACTCTCCTTACCCAAGATGATGTTTCTCAAAGGTATCTGGACACTGGAATCATCTTCATGCAGAGATTCAAAATTGCATCAAGAATAAAATTAATAAAATAGCAACATCATATGTCTGCAGTCCAAAAAAATGAACAGGGCATTGCAATTTTGAACCTTACCAAAGAAGAGCTCACTCCATACCGACACCATCATGGCAAGTCAACATGCTGGGGTAAGTGACAGTGTATTTCATCTAGGAGAGCAGAAGGACTTCTTAGAAAGACAGTTAATGACGATGCCTTCTGCATGACAAACGATCACACATATGGAATCCATTTGGCCCCAGACAGAACCACCCGTCGAGCTGATTACAATGATCCTCAACTCTGCAGCTCTGCGCAACTCCAGCTGCTCTGCCAGGACAGATGGGTTTACACCTAGTACTTAAATCTCCATTATCTCCATCCTGCAGATGGAAGAAAAAAGAAGAGCAAATTGTGGAGATACAAGACTCTAAAGCACACAACAGCTGACAATATAGGAGATGTTTGGTACATACAATATATGTTTGTTTGGTACATCTGTTGTGTGAACAGTCTGAGTAGCAGTGGGAGAAAAAGGAGTCACTTCCCAGATTATTAACTTTATTTCAGATATTATTGTTTCAAAGTACAAAGATGCAGTCCCCAGCACTGATCTATGTATAAGCACAGGAAGCCTCTGTGTCTGCAGAAAGTTCTGGACCTGCACAAAGATGAATAAGAGCACAAACTCTCAGAAAGTACCATCTTAAGGGACCAGTCTTGGACTGTAAAACAGAAATTACATTATGAAACTTCATCAGAAGAGCTTCAGGCTAAGATCTGGGGAAGAACCTTGGAGATCCTTGAAATACTGTAACAGAGGAAGAAGACATAGGCAAATAAAATGCAAAAGGGCTCTGACCATAAGGACTGGAGAGTCAACTTTCTCCTTTGCCAGGTGAGAGCAGAGGTTAAGGATAAGAAGTTGTACTGCTGAGCCACAGCTTTTCTAGAAATTCTGTGTTGGAGGACAGTTCCCCTGTGACAGGCTCAAACCCTGCATCTCTTTCAGAGTATGTGGGAGCTGCCCCTGTTCCTTCTGGCACCCTTTTGAGCCTCCTTGCAGTGCTTAAAGGTGCTGCTTGTGGAACAAGACTGGAAAGCAGAAAGGCTGAGAAGGGTGTTAGGTTTCTGCCTGGAGTTCCATTGCACTGTATAAATGATTAGGGCACTCTATATACAATTAGGGCACTCTATATACAATTAGGGCACCACACCAAGTGGAGATGGGCTTCCCTGTGTTTTGAAATATAAATCTCTTAACCTTATTGTTCATCCACCTCCATTGTTCTTTCCCAGCCCAACTGCAGGATTGCATGTGGTCCATGCTCTAGGGAAGAGGGGCACAGTCCTGGGTCTGCAGGCCTCCTGGCATTGAACAGTTTGCAGGTCAGAGAGAAGAAGCAGAGCACCGAATACCATCACCTTCATTGAGTGGCATTTTGGTGAGTGTGAAACAAGGGAGTTGGGACTCAGTCTGGCAACCTGCAGCTCAGCGGCCACTGATGGGTGCAGTAAGTACATCCTCAATGCTCACTTGTCTTGTTCCTGCTTCATCTTATCCTGCCCCTTGTTTGTCTCAGTGATGTTGTGATTAACTTTGTGCTTTTTGTGCAGCTAATACTTGGGGTTTTTTTCCCTATTTTGATGGTTATCACCACTGACACCAGAGTTGCAGAGCAAGAAACCCCAGTGAGTGCTGACTGATCAGGATTAGGTGGCACCTATAAGTGGCTGGCAGAGACAAGGCTCAGAGCAAACATATCTGCTCAACAATTCACCCCTCACACAAGTGCTGCCCTGGCATCCAACTGAACTTCTAATGAACTGCAAATTGCAAATAAGGTTACCAGCAGCTTATCGCTTGCTTAAAGTGCTGAGGAAAAAGAAAGATTGCAAGGAGTTGCTAAAAAATACAGGAAGAGGCAGGAAAAGCGTTCCATTAAAACAAATTAAGGGCAAGGAGAGATGGGTGGTTTCTAGGGTTATACTAAAGGGCTGTGATGAACACAGCTCCCAAAGGATGGTATCAATTATCTATTTCTAGCCTGGGCAAACTGGTTGCTGTGTCAGCATCAATGCACAGACGGTTTTTCTGATGTCATCCTAATCCACATTAGAACAGCCATCTCTTCCTCTCTCCTTCTCCACCCCATTCCTCCCTTCCTCTCACCAGCATTAAGCTTTATTTACACTCTGTTTTTCTTCCTCATCTTTAATATTTCTCTATTTTCTGACCCTCCCCTCCCATAACCTCTGTGCACTCTCACTGCCTGCAACTGTCTTCCTCCCGTCCTTCTCTTTTCATCATGCCATCCCTGGAATCCTTCTGTTATCACAGACAAGATCACAGCTATCCCAGATCATTTTCCAACTCTATGAGTCTTTAAGACTGCATCACTTCAGGGAAATCTGTCATTTGTCAAAAAGGGAAAGGGCAGCAGAGTGAAATGTAAGGGCTGTGCTATACAGGACGTCAAATCCAACGGTCACATCTGGCTCTGTTTCTGGTATCTCTCTCCCTCCACCTTCTCAGAGGTCTTGTCCTCTTCATCTGGCAGTTTTTCTCTTACAGGGTACTCCCTGCTGGTACTCCCATCTTGTATCAGAAAGAAGAACATTGAACTTTTTCTCTACCTGTTGCCTTTAACCCCATCCCACTTCCTCTTTCTACTCTTTCCTCTTTTGAACAGTTCCTTCATTCGTTACTCTTCTCCCCACACCTATCCATGCTATTGTTTATCTGTAACTGCCCAGCTTCCCTCCATCACCTTTCTTCTTTTATTTCTGTTTCTTTCCTTTGTTTCTTACTCCACAACCTCCCCACTTGGTTCTCAAGGAATTTGTTAATGTAGATGGGAATTGGGTACCCAACTGGCTTTTAGGCTCACACTTTTCAGGGACAACAAAAAACGGGACAGCTGCAATCTATTTTTTTTTTCTGTCTGTTTGCAGAATAGATCTTCAGTTCACTATTTCCTCATATTGATTTCCTCAGCAGCTATTCACAGTGTTTATTCTGTGAATTGATTCAACGTTAGGGCTGTGTTATTTCCACCTAGTCGGAGGAGTAATGTGATGCTTTCCATTCCCTGCATATTCAAGGGCATGAAGGATCAGGCATGAATATTTGTCTGCAAATGAAACTCTCTTTAGCCATTCATTCTGAATGTGAAATGTGTTCCCTATTGATGCTTTTACCTGAAAAGAACTTTATAATTTGCAGAGTTATGAACTTAGACATTAAATATAAACACTAACTTTTCCACTGTCATATCTAGCATTGATTAAAATTGGAAAGAAATTTTCAGAAGCAGTTAATTTTCATACCATGCCCTTAACTGTAATTGCTTCTTTCTCTACCCAGACAGTAAATCCACAGCAGAGCTGAGAGCTTCATGATTTCTAGTCTGCAGACACTTCCTCCCATGTATGTAAAAGAATTAGTAGAAATGGAGGAAATTCTGTGGCTATCTTCCCTAAATCAGGTAGATATGGGCTACTGTTTGAACCTGTTCTAATCTTGAGTTGTTAACCACACACATAATAATCTTAAATATGTTCCTGACATATGGACTGGTTACTAAGGAAACAACTGGGAAGCTCATTTTGGTTTGGATAGCTTGGGAAAACAAAAATCTAAACCAAAGCTTGTGTTTAGGTCTAATGGCTACTTAGCCTGAATGCATTTACCAGAAACATATCTGTGGAAACCTTGCCCACATCTGATCTCCAGATCCACTTTAACTCTGGTGTGCCACTGGTGTGGTCTGACAGGAAGTGTGGATGACAGCTAAACTTCTAGCTCTGGTGCTTTCCTCTACCTCTGTTTCCTCCACGGGTCTCTTTACTTAGATATTTGTATGGTCTCCAGCTTCTCCCAAGTTGAACATCCCATAATATTGAACAGTATCTTCCTGCCAGTGAAACAGGATGTTCTTATTGACCTCATTTCTACAAGAGAGACTTCGAGGTGCTGGAGCGTGT
>VZTL01063195.1:0-10873 GCA_013400535.1 Scopus umbretta
ATTTGGTTCACAACTTTTGTATGAGACGGTTTAAAAAACAGAGCTGAGAGAACTTAATAAAACATCCACTACAAAAATGCAAGGAAGCCTACTGTATTTTGCCAAGCAACATTTTTTTTAGACAGCAGATCCCCTGAAAACCAAGAAAATCATAGGCAGGCCTGATAATTCCAATATGCTGGGTCAGTGAGCACAGACCAAAAAGGATGGTCATACTTGCAGGGACTTTCAAGACATGAGCCACTAGCTGGACAGTAAGAATATAAAATCATTAAGCAGTTCAGTTCTGAAGTCTAGGCGGTTCTCCAAGTTCAACAGGTTTCTCTTACCTCCAGTAGATTTCTCTTACCTATCTTATCAAAGAAGGAGGAAAATAAAGTACATGTTTTGCAGATGTTTATAGGAACTTCCTCCACCAGAGAAGCTGGGTAAGAATCACAGACGTGTGTGTTTGAATGCGGAATGGATGGCGATAGGGGAGAGCAGAACAGGGTAGTTCTTACCTTGAGAGGCAGGAAAGGGGGGAAGGCTTCTTGAAGGCACGCAACGTGGAGCAGAGCATGTTGAAGGCTCCCAGCATTTTAAACAGATATAAGCAGGGCAAATTGCATATGTCAAGGACAGAGAAAAACGCAACATGAAGTGGTAAGAGACTGGAAAAAGAGTTTTAGCTATGTTGATGATTTTTAAGGTGCTAGATGCTAAGCTTCTTCACTGATTTAAAACAAACAAAAAAAAAGTTTTTCCAGCTGGATCTATGAGGTTTTCCATTATTTACAGCATATTATAGGATTGGATAAAAGGGCTTTGTTTGCTGGTTCTTGGCAATTTGATTATTTGCTGTTAAATATTTACAGATTTTTTTTGCCCAAAGAGTTTTGGGGAAGGAGAGGAAAGTTGATTTATTTCCTTCTAAGTTTCCGTGAAGCCTTCCAGGTTCGCATTCAGAAATTATTAGCAGCAATTTTGCATTTGCTGAGATTTGTGACTTTGCTGAGCTTAAAAATAAAATCTTTGTTGCTGTTAACAGAAATTATGCTCCACTTTTTAAATACATTAATTTTAAATGATTATTTTCTCTGCTAAGTAATCCCGAATTTGCATCTTTTATGAAAATCTACCTAAATATATACCTTTCTCCCCCGTTTTCTTTTGCACATCTATCTCCCTTCCGCAATATTCATCTTACCCAGGGGCCTGGCATCTCTCGACTCCAAATTCACTCTGTATCTGTGGCTTCAAACCCAACAGGAAAATCAGAGACCCGACTGGCTGAAGTCAGCAGCAGTCCTCTCCACTTCCTTTCCCACTTGAGTAGAAATGGAGAGCGTGGGGAATCTGACACCTTCAAATCCTCTGAAGGCCAGCAAAGTAAAGAAGTCTAAGTATCCCCTGATGTGGAGGTGAGGACAGAGGGAGCAAAGAGGCACAGAAACAGCCAAAAAGTCTCTAGCTCCTGCAGAGCTTCCAGGTAGCAATATGAGCATCTCAGCAAGCTCAAAATTGTTCCGGTCTGAATCCCGCCATGCATCTCTTGCTACGAGTAGCCTGCTGTTCCTCAACAAAGACACACAGGCAACAACAATGCTGCTGCAGAACCTCTTCCCAAATCCGATAAACTGTACATGCAGGGGGAAGAAATGACGACCTAAAGGAGACTGGAATAATACTTTGAAAACATAAGGATCAGTCAGTGCTGTTGAAGACTGCTTGGGCCAAACTAAGCCTTAGAAGCAATATTTCTGGCTGGAAAACACATCTCACTCCTCTGTGAACTACTGCATGTTTGTTCCAAAGGAAGGGTTTGCATAGGACATTGAAGAGTTGCTCCCATCTTACCTTACAATGACAGCTAGGAACCCTACATCAACATCTGTAGGCCCGCGTTATAATGGCCGTGGTGGGAAAAAAGCTCAAAAACAAACACAATCTGCCCCTAAGTCATTATGCTTTACAATACATAATAAAGCACACAAAGCTTCATTCCATGCCAGTGAAATACCCCAGGAACAGCACAGACAGGAGCACAGTAAGAAGGTGGTACTAAAACTCTGAGGTTTTCCTATTCTACACAGTCTTGTCTTGAAGATAAATTAGTGCAGTCTAGCAAGTGAGATACTAGGTTACATTTAGGCAATAATGAAATCAGGCAAACACAATTGTTTTAAAAATCTGTAACATAATGTTGGACTTACTTTGTCTATATCTGAGCACTGTTATAAAGCTACTGCATTTACTCTTTTCTCCACAGACAACAAACCAACCTAAAAGGAAAAGTTGTACTCTGTCTTCTGCAGCCAAATGAGAGATGTGTGTCAGTGAAAGCTGAGAGCCCTCGGGCGTAGAGATGAATCCTCCTCTCTTGCAAAGAGGAAAAAGTTTGTCAAGAGCAACAGAAACTCTCTGCCCCAACCTGAGATGTGTCGACATCCCTCAAAAGAATACCCACCCAATTAAAATTGACTTATCTTCCACTCCATCATCAAGATAGTAACTCACTCTGCTAGCAAGGTAGAATAGTATCTGAAAAGTTAGTTGTCTCATGTTTCCATGTTGAAGCTCATTCTGAAATGAGCGATGGGAAAAGGACTGCGGAAACCATTTATATGATTGTGATTCATGGTTCGGAGCTGGACAGCCTGGCATGGGACACCAAGCCCAGCATTATGCATTCCTCGTTCAAACCAAGCTCCTGTAAACCCATTGGAAGTTTAGCTTGCACACGGACTGCAGGCTATAGTCAGTAATAACATACCAGATAATAGTGCTTTGCGTGTCCAGAGACATTCTCTTTTTCTAAGCACTGGTTCACTGCCATCTATTTTTCCACTCTCTGAAAAATTAAATGCTAATTTTATTTCTTCCTCCTCCCACTCAATACTAATTTCCAGAAGGAGCTAGCAACTATGAACCTCCCAGAGAAAGCCAGTGCTCACCTTGCAATCCTAAAATTTCAGTGCTTCAGGGAAGAAGTTGCATTACATTGCATTACATAAACTTTAGTTTAGGACAAGGGGAATGATTTTTGCAAATTTTTCCCTGGAGAGATCATCCTGACCTGCCGCTCTCCCTTAATTAGGCATTTATGGTTTTGCGGTAAAATCTCTGAGGCAGCCCCCAATCAGGATATTTTCAAGAACCAGTTTTAAGGACTAAATTCATACCTAAAGTAATAGTCATTGTAATACCCTGAATTTTTTTTTTTAATTTTTTTTTTTTTTTTGGACAGTAGAGGGTAAAAGATAAGATCTTGGAAGAAGTTAAACTGAATTAAAAAAAATTGAAAGTTAATTTACTGACTAATGAAATTATCAACTTTGCAATGTTTCTCTATAAACATAAAGAAGATAAAAGGATAGATTCCCACCCCCCTGAAGATGTGACAAGGGGATTAAGTTTACTAAAACGCATGGTGAAATCAAGCAAAACCTCAACCCTCTAACTTGCAATTTCTACAGAGTTTTGTATGAAAATTGGGTACAGAATAGGGTTTTCTTTAAGTGATAGCCACTGGGCATGGAGTGTGTTTGACAACATTTCAGATTCCTAATGCTTGTTCTACAATCCATCTGTGATAAAATATTAAAAAAAAAAAAGGGCATTTATTGATAAAGGGTATAGCCAGATCTCTCTCTCTAGCAATGAATTGCAGGTAAAGGCTGACAGATCCAAGCAATTGAATGAGCCAGGGGAAAAAAAATAAAAAAAGAAGAAGGGAATAGATTACTTGATTTTGTAGATTTTTGAATACAGTTATCCTCTGCCAGAAGTTAATAACTTTCAATTACCTGGGTCTGTTTCAGGCAAATGAAGTGCACTCATCTCACACCAGGCCAGGCACCGTCAGTGCCACCGGACCAAGTGCCACTGAGGTCTGGAGTCAATGACACAACAAGTGGTGGGTCAAGCATGATGTGGATTCCCCCCCACCCCCGCATCTCTAAGCAATTTGGTGGTGCAAAGCCGCTGAGAAGCAAGAAATGGGAAGAGCGTGTGTATATTAAACAAGAAGGCAGCGTCATGCCTTTGGATTAAGGGGATGAAGGATCTTCATTATTTTTCAGGGTTATGAAACAAAAGATAGCTCTTGTCAGCTGTGACTTGCAATCACACTGGAACTGCTTCAAAGGATATATGATGTAGGAAACAGAACACAAGGAAAAGCACAGTATAGTCTAAGACAGAGAGGGTCATAGCTGGTTCAAAAGGAACTGCCTGTCCTCCCGTTGTGGAGATACCCAGCTACACACATGGGCTAAAGGGTGGGTGTACCTGGACAGTATCTCTTACCCATATGGCAACTCCACTGTTGTGGGAGCACGCTGTAGGGGCCAGCACATCTGAGTGGAAAGAAACTGAAAAAGGTGTAAATTAGTGTTGCAATGAATTACCACACCACTGCTGGGAGACAGTTAGTGTTAAACCTTTCTGTCAGGACTATACTTTCTTTATGATGCTAACCTGCACAGAAAAAGGAAAAAAATAATACTTTAAAAAAAAAAAATCAGTAGATCACTAATGCCATTTTCATGAAAGATCAATGGCTGCATCTCTGAAATAACCGTGGTCATAAACTTTAAAACCCCAGAGTAAGATCCACAGAACAATTTAAGAAATTAACAGGGATGTAAGTGTCATGAAACAAAATACCCAGGTTGCTGTCATCGTCTTCCTGGCAAACCTGAAGTGGCTCAACTCATATAGGCTGACAGGGAAAGAAAGGACACGAATTTCCTACATATTCCTTTGCAGAGGATGAGAGCATCCCAGGTGGCAGCAGGGAGCAGGGTGAGCTGGGCACAGCTGGACACAATTGCCTCCTTCCAGACTACCCTGGGCACAGCTGGACGCGATCACATCCCTTCCAGCGTAACCGAAGGCAGCAGGGCCGGTGCACTTACAGGCACAGTCTAAGTCTCTCCCTGGTCCTAAACCATAAGTTCTGTCCCTCAAGTGTGACAATACGCTGTCCCTGATAGTAAGCGACGGGTAAAGTCACAAAATAACACTCAGGAGGCCGACACGGAGTCCTTCCTGTTGCTCTTACACCAATGTTTCTTTTGGAGCACTGCCTTTGAACTTGGCTTCATTTGATAGACAAAGGCAGCCAGGCAAGGGAGAAGCTGTCCTAGGGCAGAGACCACACTCAAGATACTCAGTTTTCTTCTGCTGAGTTGTAATAGACAAGAGAACATAGATACTCTCTTCAGTAAAAACAGTTTTTTATATTTGTGTGATCTCAGGGCAGGGGGGCGGAAATCACCAAACAGGCACTATTGGTACAGTAGGCAACTCCTTTGTGAATTGGCTCATTTAAGCATTCATTTAAATACAGTAATTAAGATTTAACACAAAACAGAAGCTGCTTTCAGATGTCATTTTGAAGGCCAGATGATCTCCTCTTTATTAATATTATAATTTTAAACTATTGTCAGCTGATTTCTCAAGGATCAAGCTGTGAGAAAAGAGAATACACTGCTGAAGTGTGTCTTATTTACGTAACAGTCTCAATGAAAATGAGAGATTGATTACAAATCTGTGGTGCAGAGGATGGATAAACTGTACAACTAAATCTCAGGGTGCTTTATCTGGACGATAGGAGAGAATTTACAGCTTCAGCATCTGCCATTCACCTTTTCTATTTAATACCATATGGAAGAACACAACAGCGTTTAAGGCAACATATTTCTGAAAACCTTTACGAGAAAGCCAGCAGCTTACTGCAAATGAAAAATGAAATCCTGGAGGGAACACAAGCGCTTCTCTTCCTTTCCATAGGCATGCAGAACGTGGGAATGCGGGGGAAAGCAATTAAAGTATGATGATTCTAAAGGGGAATAATTATTTTACAATTACTTGAGAACATTACATTTATTGCTCTAATTAGTTTTTATTTTCCAAATAGGCATTCTCATTCCTGCATTTTTCTTGCACCTATGAAGGTTTTTCCTGTTTTCCCACTTCCTCACTAAGGAAGGCTCAGCCTCGCTCTCTACATGTATTCTCTATTTTGTGACTTTAGCCTCTGGTTAACCTTGCCCTGCCATCAGTTTGTTTTAATCAAAGGAAACCATGTCAGGAGATGCAATATACTTTGCCATTATATGAACCCACAAGAAATAATCTGCTATAGGAAAGACAGTTTGTAGAAATAAAAAAAATATAAAAAAGTCACCTCTCCACTTTAGAAGGAAAGAGGTTTTTATATGCTTAAACTATAAGACAATGATTCTTCTCTAGAGTGTTGTCTTGCCAAAGTGCATTCCTTGCCTTCCAGGAGCTTTTAAAAACTAAAAGATTTTGTACACCTTTCCGCTATACTGGTTGGGTCAAATATTTTTATATTAATCTATGAATTAATTATGAAATTTGAGTAGTCCAAATGTTCATAAGATATCAACCATCCTAAAATGCCAATGAAATATTTAGAGTTGTCAAAGTTTTTAAAGCAATCATAACTGATGATTAATTTGGATGATGAATACGTGTGGGGGAGGCTTCAAAACTTGTGAGATCATATCATAGGAAGTAGAAGATATATTTAAATATTAACATGCTGAGAGTTATCTTAGGTTAAATACTGAATGGGGTTCTAGGCAGCTACTAGAAAAGATGATGGGGAGAAGGACACCATGAAATCGTTATTACTTAATTGACATCCAAAGATTCATTTTCCTTTCTGAAGGTCTTTGTCAACAGTCAAGAATTTTCTTCTTCTTTTGCTTTACTTTCCCTCAGTAGTGGCAAGTCATGCAAGTAACTTAAGTCACAAGTCATCATACTTAAAATAAAGCTATCACTAAAGCAAACTTAGAATAAAATGCCAGCATAAGCATGAGGCTATGGACTTAAAAAAAACAGCTGATACCCAGCGATCCATCTTCATTTAGCAATTAATGGTTTGTTATTCTACATATAAAAAAACCCAAATAGTTGAAAAATTATTTTTGACAGTATGTTGAGTTTTCCCTGCAGCGAAGTTTAAAAAAAAAAGTTTGTTTTATTACCTCCAGTTTATGCTGGGAAAAGTCCTGTTTTGCAGGTTTGCTGCACAAAGGGAAGGTTTTGGTTTTTTAAAGTGCAAGAATGCCTATGAATGATGACATCCCTTATTTATTAAACAATAAATACAAACAAACAAAAAATATTGAAAATTGATCTTCACTGCCTTTTTAATCAGCATATTGCACATATATCTGATTTTGACTCATCTTGGATAAGAAGAGGCAGGAATTCGAAGACTAAGAACTTTTACACGTACTTGCCACAGAACCCATGCAGTGGCACCTACACTGCTTTAAGCATCGTGTATTTTATTGACATTATACCCAGCTATCAAAAATTAACGTCAAAGTTGAGTTTGTCTCAGTAACAAACACTGTTACTCATTTACGTTAGGGTAATCCCGGGCAGTGAACCTGTATCATGGGACAGAAAAGCTGTGGTGGTATTGCAGAAATCAACATGGGGGGTTACCACGATGAGTATTTAATCCTCAAAGCAACCACTTTACCACCATCCTGTTGGCATGCACATGTAAGTCAGTGAAATTACTAAGCAAATTACATTGACCTCACATTTTATAACCGCACTCAGGAACCATTAACCCTCTCCTACCCTGCCCAAATATACACACACGTTTCCACCTGTTATCTTTTCTTCAAAATTGCTTCTTCTACACAGTTACCACACACAGGCTATGAATAACATCGGTCAAACAATTTTAGATCCTTTAGCTTGAGCACTAACCAAGCAGCCTCTTCGCAAGCATTTACAATGACTAGAGCATCTGACTCGCCATCTGCCCTCAAAAACAAAAGTTCACACATCTTCATGCTTCATATCCTAGAGGGTCTATTTTCCAACACAGTTTCATTAATGAATTATTAGCAAAAGTGCCATTCAATTACTAACCAGGTACACTGATACCATGCATATAGTTTAATTATACTAAATAGTCATGCTCAAAGTATCTGATGTTCTATTTTTGTTTATGTTTAGCTAGATAATAACAGCAGCAAAATTTGGAAGGAAGCAAGATTTAAGAGCAATTAAATGTCTCACAGAGGTAAGAGCATTTTAACTTTGACAATTATCAAGGTGAAAGTTAACTTTCACAATAAGTATGCACTGAAAATTATTCCTTGAAAATTCTCCTTCTCTGTTGCTTGTTGGAAAAAAAAAAAAAAAAAAGATGTACTGTAAAGAATTCATTTTACAAAGAACTTTTAAACATGCAAACAACAGGAAGTGTAAGTGATACCGTATGGTGTCAACTTCCTAAAACATCTGATATGCCACTGACATTAAAAAAAAATAAATTTAAAATCTAGTTCTGCAAATTTTCCCTGTGAAAGAGAAGAGTTTTACATACATCTTGCGAATTGCCCCACTCTAAAATAGGAAATTCCTTTCTGCTAAAGTCTGAACTAAGCGATACTCAATAGCTAGACCAGATGGCGAGGTTAAAAGTTTTGTGCAGCGCTGTAACTTGGAGCGGGCTCCGCGATGCGCTGTGCCACCCCGCTGAACGCTGCTGGTGTCTCGCTGCACGCCTGGGGTGGGCCAGCGAAAGGGCAAGGTGCATACGCGCCCGTGACCCCTTACGCATAATCAAACTGCACTCTCGGCAGCACTGATTAGTCCAGAGAGTTGGGGACTTGCAAACAACTGTATGTCACCACTTGGCTAGAAGGATGAAATAAAGATGTTTTAAGTAGTGAATTAGAGAGTTTTCGAAAGACAGTGTAGCAAAGCTTCCACAGACGGCACTTAGTTTCAAGATTATTTTTTTTTTTTTAGGAACAGAAGCTCCCTCAGTTAACAGCAGTTTAGCCTCAATATTAATTTGTATGCATGACACATGATCCCTTGAAACCATACATCTTCACAACTACTTAGTTCCGCAGCAAAGCGAAGCTTGGTTAACACAAGGAAGCACATCACACCACTACCACTGACGATGCAGGAGGTAAAGTTTTTTTTCCCTTCAAGGCACCGCAAAGTACCCTCCTCCCAAATATATGAGGGACCAGCACCAAGTCCTACAAGGATGTGTGTTTAACGGTTTCATTATTAAACGTCTGTATTTAGAGATCCACTTAGAAGCTGACGTATCTCTGTAGTAATTTTTGTTTCTTTGGGCACGCATTAAGGTCTGCATCTGCTGAACACTCACGGTGTTTTAGGCTGTGTTAAAATATATTATGGATGCTTCCCAGAGAAGAGGAGTGTAAAGATAGCGATGAAGAAGGTAGAGTTTGACATGGTACTCCCCCCTTGAGGGACAAGTTGGAGATAAAGTTACATAAGCCCAAGTGACAACAGGGCATCATCAGCCACAGTTAATAGTGCCTTTGAGCTTGGAGATGTTTGTTAGCAGTATCTTTTCTGACTGCCTGGAAGAACAGCGGGTAGAAAAGTCTAATCAAAGCTGAGACGATGAAAACAAGGGAAAGCTCGGCTGTGGCAAGTCCCTACAGAGGGCTGCAGAGCAAGCGATGCAAATGTTCAGCTGCAACTTGGTACCCTAATGCAATCCTATGCAATTTTTATGCAAAAGGCGAGAAACGCAGCGCCTTTTCCAAAACTGACCGATGCCAATAAAAACAGGGCTCTTACAATGGGAAAAACAACACACAGCAGAGAACTCGTCTGAATTTAAGAGCATGAAACAGAGACAACGGGCAGCTTTTACGCACACACTCTGCTGTCCTTCAAGGACTGTAAAAAATCGTGTAAGTCATCCACACCGACTAGGTTCTCCCGCTGCCTCCTTCCCCTCTTCCACACACTTATTAAATCTGAGCTGCCTAAACAACTGCCCACCACTGAATATCTCCATGCAAAACACTGCTGGTGCAAGAGAAAGCATTCCACCCTAGGAGAAACTTTGGTTGCCAGTAAAGAAGGTAATAAAAGTCTGAATAGTCTTAGATGGGGGCACAGTATGCAACCTGATTTGTGCAAATCACAGGTGACAGTCTCTGCTGCACACACGGGTTTATTTACACTTGTAACTTAAGCGCTGCCTCAACCGGAATAGCTCCAGTACAGAGTCAATGCCAAAGCCTCTCGCTTCATTCTAATGTAACTCAAACCACATTTGTCATCCTGATGAAAGAAGAAAAAGCAACAAAATAAAAGACATTTTGGATACTATAAAACCAGAGCACAGTCCTCAGCCTTCGGATCTTTCCGCAAGCGACTACTTCCTCAATTCTAGCTTCTTATTTTTTCACGTAAGGCTTAGGTTACCTGGAAATCCCTGTCAATTGGCAATGCCCAAGAGGATGATAATAGAAACTTTCAGATCAAGATTAATGGAGCAAAGACGGGCTAGGGGAATACTTCTCTTTCTGAAATTCCAGCGTTCAGTGCCTTCCGATAAATCTTATCCCCAGTTCAACTGCAGGTAAAACAACCATCCTCGCCCCAATTAACACTCTCCATACCAGGCAGGTGTTGGGAACAGGAGAGGGGGGGAAAAAAAAAAAAGAAAAAAGAAAAAGGAAAAAAAAGAAAAAGCCCTGCTTTCTGCCTGGTCTTACTCCCGGTGGATGCTTCGGTATTTCTTTTGAATTTGAAAACTGATGAAGCTTTTGCAAGGGGCATTTTTTTTTCAGCCGGGGGAAGGCTGAAGGCAGCGCGGGCTGGGTGCAGGGGACAAGCGTCCGTGGAGGAATGCCCACTGGGCTCGGAGGGGAGCACCCTCGGGGCTGCCCGACCGCTGGGCGCTGCCCCACGTTGCATCAGCAGCACACAAACACACAGCAGCCCTCGCACCCCGGCACCAGCCCTCACGCCAGCCCTCGCACAAGCCCTCACACGCAGGCACGAGCCCTCACACCAGCCCTCACACACACACACACCC
>VZTL01063199.1:0-30368 GCA_013400535.1 Scopus umbretta
CTGTGCTTCACCTTCTGCTTACAGACTCATTGCATAAATGCAGATGTTTGTGAGGTCTTGCTGTAGACAGGGTTGCTAAATGTTCCAGGTCTAAAACAAAGGTCCTCATTTTTTAAAACCACATTTTGTCAATGAAGTGAACTTGACTACAAAGTTGGGAATGAATGGAAGATTGAGGAGATTTAGCTGATTTAAACAGTGAAGATGTCTTTGAACTGACAGTGGACATACATTGAAATGAGATGTGCTGACTGGATATAGGGCAAAAAACCTTCTCACTGTATGACAATTATGCATTGTTACGGGATGCTGGTGAAGGTAGTTTAGTCTGCATCCATGGAGATTTTCAACACCTAGTCTGCCCTCATAGCTGACCCTGTTTTGAGTAGTAGGTTGGACTAGAGACTTCTTGATGTCCCTTCCAACCTCAGTTATTCTATGAATTCATGGATCGCTCTTCCATTTGTTTCGTTGTATAATGATTTCAAATCGCTGAGGTTCTAAAAAGGGAAAATGATAAAAACTGTCTTTGGCGTCTGCAGCACCCAAATGAGAATGACTGACTGAGTTCTACAGCATTGCTTAGCTGTTTTCTTTTAGCATTTTACCTACAAATGGGTAGGTAAAAAACACATTAAATAGGAAAGGCTAGCAAGTCTTTCTTGTTTCCATAGTTTAGAGTAGGAATTGTGTACACAATTGAGTGTTTACTCCTTATACTTATAAAAGTCCTTGGTATCTGTAATTTGCTCACATTGAAATCAACAGACAGCTTGCTTTTTCCTTGAAATGTGAACACATTTGATTGCCTCACACACTACAGCATATTCTGATATCCTAGTCTGTTTACTGAGGGGTACCTGTGCATCTAAAAGTTTCTTTTTTTCATTATAATTCAGTTCGAATAAGGAGAAAATCAAGACGGCGCTCACAGTGGGGCAAAGGCATTATTAAGAAGAGGAAAGTCAATAATTTAAAGAAAGATGAAGATGATGCAAAGTTTGCTGATGATGAAAATCATGGAGAGGACAGTAAATTGCTGGAAAATGGAGAGCTAGAGATCAGCACTGACTGCATTGAGGAGAATGGGGAGGAAACAGGAGATCTCTCGATGACAAATGATGAATCCTCTTGTGATATTATGGATATTGATGCAGAGCAGAGGCTTAACAATGGGACATCAGGAAAGGAAAACAATTTTGCATCCACGGAAGAAGAGAGCTCAAACGAATCTCTGTTAATAACTGACAGTGTTACCCTGAGTGCTGAAAAGGAATTAAGAAAGGACTCTACATCGAAAGGGGACTGTGTGAATGGAGAGACATCTGTACACAGCTCAGAGGGTATACCTGTTCCAGCATGTCATAACGGTAAAATGGAATCAGTTGATGCTCTTTCACCCTGTGACAACAGCGATGGGTCTAGTAACAAGCAAAAATCTTCATCTGAAGATCAGCTAAAGGAGAAAACAGAAGCTTCCAGTGAAAGTCAAGGAGCTGATCTAGTGAAAGCTGAGTTACCACATTGCAGCAATAATGAAAAAACACTACAGAGCACAGACTTTGAAACTAAAGATGTTGAAGCAGATAAAGAAGGTATAGCTTGTTTTCAGTGTTTCTGTCCTCATCTTAGTGTCCAAGTTAATATGTGTGTATTTTTAATTATCATATGTTATAATTACCATTATATGATAATATTTTTAGGAACTGCTGTCTATTTATGTGACACTTTTCATACGCTTACAACATTTAATTCCACATAGATAAATTAGAAGTCCACCCTTGACTTGGTGTAATGTTATCTTAGGCAAGTAAGTGTATCTCCATACTTAACACTATTTTGTTTATTTTTGTAGGCTTTATGGAAAATACTGTAAATATTAAGATAACATTTAAACAATAATTAAAGATTTAAAGAATATTGTCAGTGCAGATAAATATACGATGTATGTTTTGGTCTAGATGTTCTAGCTGATCTATATTTTGATCTATATGATGTGTTTTGACTTGTTTTGCTACAGATTTATCATAAAAGTATCACTGACATTGGATGAAAGACCATAGAAATATAGAATGTATTCCTTTAAAAACAATTGCTCATAGTAGAAGTTAAAGCAGTTTAACTCCTAGCAAAAGCCAGATAAACCATTGTTTATCTATTGGTAAAGGTATCTGGCTTTGGAGTTACAGTCAACACAGTAACAGTGCAGCAAAAAGATAAGAGAGGGAGAAGCGAAATCCTGGTGGTGCATGAAAGAAGGGGCCACGTCCTTTGAAGACAAGAGACATAGTTTCCTCAGGGAAGAGAAATAAAAGCCTTATGCATGATTGCCTTTTTAATTAACTTTTCAGAATTCTCTGAAAGAGTGAAATCTTTACTTCAAAAGTTAGCGCTGAGATTTACAAAGTAAATGAGCTTTAATGAGAGATCTGAATTACGAGAATATCACTATATGCATGTTGGCTGTGTTTGTACATACATATTTTCTCTAAGGGTAAGGAGAATAGTACAAGAAAGGTCCTAAGAATATCAGAAGAAGAGTATAATATATGTTAAGAGCCTTTACATTTCTAAATTTGGTAGTTGAATTTTGTATACATTAAGGATGGTTATAATAACAAGAGGTCCTCAGAAAAAAAGGCATTTTAAATATTTGAGGAGAACAACAGTGAATGAGTGTAAAAATATTTTGTTCTCCACAACAGGGTTGGACAGCAGCTTTCATACAGAGGGAAGAAATCAAAACTGTGTCACAAAAGTATCAAGTTTCAGGAGTAGAGCAGATGTTAGAATTACCATGGTGATGAAGACATGGGATACTTTGGAGGGAAAAATGAGATTTGATTCACTTAGGCAGAAGGATTTTGAGTGTTAGCTTAATATCTGAACTTCACTTAAAAGCTGCATAATTTGATGTTGCTAAGCAGAAATGATACAATGGAAAAAATCTTTCAGTGACATTCAATTTTCTGTTGGGACTTTGGAGGTCAGTTTTAAAGATGACCAGTTTAATGTGTTTTTTCTGAACTGTGGTTTTGTGCACCTATAAACATTCAGAATTCTGCAAAGCTGCTGAATAATATGCAGCACTACTATCATGCTTGCTTGGTTCAAAATAACCCAACAAACCAACCAAGCAAAATCAAAGTGAGGAAACAAGCTGTTCATTTTGAGAGACTGACAGTGATGGTAATTCAATAATTTTAAATTACAGGTATATTCAAAAGCAAGAAAACACGAAAAGTCACTATGGAACAGTCAAAGCCCACAAGTTTGGAGCAGGTCCCAGAGGAACCATCGGATCCCTTACCATCTGTAGTTGTTGACCATGACAGACTAAAGGTAATGGAACTGAAAAATGAGTCGAACTGCGAATAAAACTGTCCATGAAAAATGCTTCTTTCCTCTGTTATGAAGCAACATTTCCTTTATTTTTGGCTACAAACAAGTAATATGGCAGCAGTAACTTCTGGAGATGATTTGTCGATCAGTGTTTTCTTGGATGAAAAGTTAATAAAATACTGAATCCTTACTGTCCCATCATTGCTACCTTTACAAATCCAGCAATGGCACAGCAGTCCACTATTTTAATTGCAGTTTTTGCAGGTTCTGTTATGTGTTAATTGGACTTGCCAGTTACTGAGGAACTGCTGGGTGCCTAGTAATTAGGAGTTAACATCATCCTTTCCCTTCCCGTGTACGTATACTTGGTGGAAAGAACTGTTAGTGGATTGGAAAACAAATTGGAATTTGTGCTGATGTTTTGGTGTCATAGACCGAACCCCTGCTAGTTAATTTTCTTTCTGTTTTTGTCTCTTTAAGCAAAGTTACAATAAAATATGCTGTCTTCTGTTGTAGAAACTAGCTTGACCTACTCTGAAATTTAGATCCCACTTGCTGTGGAGTACAGATGATAATCTCTTTAGAAACAATAGAAATGTTACGAGAGGAAAAAATTATTGAAATTTACGATCTGCTGCTATGTAAAATACACACTTTCACCTTTTGTTTATGAGCAGTTTTACATGTGTTGTCCCCCCTTCTTTGATTGTACCGTTTTTCAACATTTGTGGAATTCGAAACATGTTTCTCTCTGGTGCTACTTAGAATTTCATGCCAATGCAAGCTCTTCAAAATGTCTGCTTTAGCTGTCAAGGCAATTCTTAGGTTTGGTGTGTCATACTTGTTGACCAAGATGAAATAGGATGAAGTATCATTCAAACAGAACAAACATGGTCCCAGCTATACTGAGTATAAAATCTTAGACAAGGAAAAAAATGTGGATGTATAAGCAGAGAAGTGAAAAGAGACATTGAGTCCTTTTGGATCTGCATGGAAGCAGTGGCCTTACTGATAGCCAGGTGTGGTCCCTTTTATTTGTATGTGTCCCTCCAAAATAGAGCTTCAGAAGGAGATTGTATTTCTGATTTTTCCTTTAAAAAAAAAATCAAAAAGTGATTATTAAAAACCCTCTTAAACTTTCCTTGTTCCAACAGAAACTGCTTGATTTGGTGGTTAAGAAAAGTGACAACCTGACTGTTGACCAACTTGAAAGATTGTATTCACTCCTCAGTCAGTGCATCTACAGACATCGCAGAGACTATGACAAATCACAACTTATAGAGGTGATATTGTAGTTTCTTTTATTCTTTATCTCAATTTTGTGGGACTGGCTTTTCAAGAACTAAGTTAATCGATCAATTTATTGTTGTACTAGCAGGCAAAAGCTTTAAATAGACTTTGAGGAAGGTATCTATAAACAGAAAAAAAGTTTAGTGTAGTAATGACTTAAAGAACAGAGGTTGTTTCTAATAATACTTCCCTCAGAAAAGGATTAAGAATTTAACCTGAAAGAATGGAGGAAAAAGAGGAGAGAATACAGCAACATGGAGAAGCACATGCTTGCAGAGTAAAAATGGAGTAGAAGCAGTTTCCACGTTTGTGGTATGAATAACAGTGGACATAGAGGCTACTTTATAGGCACATGGAGCCAATATTGCTGCGGTTGCCCTTGTTTGCATTTGCGTAACTAGGTCACAAAAAAAAAATTATGTATCTCTGCTCCATGCAGTTTGCTGATTGTGACTTTCATACGTGACCTTAAAAGTTTGCAAACTTTCTCTAGATCGGTAAGTATACCCTTGGGCAAGTCCAATACAGCATGGTGTAAGCCAGTTGTCTGCTTTGCTATCATTCTCTGCCTCTAAAGTGTTTGCTATCAAAGGCCTCCTGTCTGCATCAACAGTAAGTTGGTCATTTCACCATTGGTGTAGACTGATCATAACTCTGTACATGCATTCCCTCCAGTGTCATTGTTCTAGCTGTAGAGAGGTTTGGATCAGCTTGGTGATTCAACTGATAACCAACCCTGCTGAAGAAAAAGGACAATTGCTAGTTTCCAGTTGGGTCACTGAACACTAAGGATTGTTTTTTTGTTGGTTGGTTTGTTTGTTTGTTGGTTTTTTTTGTCTGTTTGTTTTTTTCGGGGGGAGGGGTTGATGGTTGGACTAGATGATCTCAGAGGTCTTTTCCAACCTTAACAATTCTATGATTCTATGATTTTTCTCCATTAATATTTTACAACAAAACCTGGAAAGGCCTTAGCATAGGGTATTGTAAAGTTCCTGCAAAATACTTTTCAAACCATGTTCATGCTATTCCTCTGACATGTTCACCTAAAAATATGTTGAAAGTCTGTGCCAAATGTTAGGTAGATTAAAAAGGCATTTATCCAGCAGGAGTATGTAGAGGCCGATCTTTACTTCGATTCTCCAAACTGTGTAGACACTTGTTTACAGCTGGGTCACCAATAGTGTAAGTGTGCCGTACTCGAATTCATGCACTGTGCCATTGCAATGGTTTCTTAATACTTACTGAGCAGATTAATTATAGAAGTGACCCTAATACACTTGGATTTTCTCATGGACTGTCATAGTGGAGTGCTTTTCTGCATTTAATAGTTCTTTAATTAGTTTCTTCTTTTACCATATTTTGCTAGCAGATAGCAGCTAATAAACAGAAATGTCTATTTTCCTGTTAATTATTTGTTCAGATTTTTTTTTAAAAAAAAGCCCAGTAAATACGATTATGTAATGTAACTTTATTTTTGTCTCTGTATATTTATGTGTAATTGATGCTCTGTGTCTCTTGCAGGAGATGGAAAGAACAGTTCATGTGTTTGAAACATTCCTGTGAACTCGTCAAGATGGGTGGGTTTATCCTCTCAAACTGCTCATGGGAGAGCAGTCCTCTGAGCCATTCAGTTTCCATTTGCACCAAGTATGTGCAGAGCCTTGGTCTTAAGTGCTCTCTGTTTTTCTTTCTGTTGAATTTGGTGCTATTGTCTCAGGTACCTGAAACCAACCAGCCTACAAGAACCAAACGGAACTTCATATAGTTGTATCTGATATAAATAAAAGAATACAATGCCACAGCTTGGAGATTTTTGGTGCTACAGAAACTGTTCTCATTTCTGCTCTTGTTCACTCTACATGCATTATCTTTGGGGAAACTTCAGGCAAAGTGGAGACCAACACATACAGAGAACTGGAAAGAGCAGATCTAAGTTGAATATTTTTAAACAGGCGACCTTTTTTTAATTTTTTTTTTCCAATTTTTCTCTTCTCTGGGGTAATGGACAAAAAAAACCTGTTCTAAAGAAGGCAATGATGCATTGTGGTAGGAATCTTGAGTAACTGGATGTACAGTAATTTGAAGATGAGGCTCTCTAGAACTGCCTTTAATGTGCCTTTTAGTCAATTGAGAAAGATAAGGCTAATCAATTGGTTTGGATTATAGCAAATGGCAATGTTAGAAAGCTGTCTTCAGAATGAAGATCTCCAAAAGGATGATTTATATTCTCTTCATTGGATGGCAACCAGTATTATGGTTCTATAATGCCTGTCTTACTCTACAGAACTAAACTAAGACACACTGAAAAAGCCACATACTTTACCAAAATGGTGAAATTACTTTTCCATAGGTATATATTTGTTTTAGAACCAAGTTACACAGTGAAACTCTTCTGTGTTGCTAAAAATGAAGCATTTTCCCACCATCTCCTTGTTTTTCATTTTGAGTTCTTTAAGAAAACCAAGTTTAATACCGGCAGGTTTCTTTCTGAAGTTCCGTGTTTGTAATATAGCTTGGACTGTGCAGTGCAGGTAAGAAGACGCTATAGTTGGTCAAAGTCCTGGAGCCCAAGCTCACTTGAAAATAAAACTTAAACTAGGCTTCACAACTTGGTCTGTGCAAAGCACTGTTAGTGTGGGGGGATTGGAGGACAGCCTTTTGAATCGATCTGTTCGGACCAAAGTTCTCTGGGTCTGAATGGTGTAGTTCAACACCTTTCCTTTCTGGCAACTGGAGAGGACAGTCAAGGCAGTTTCAAGAAAAACATGTTTTGTCATAAGCTCAGTATTAAAACGTGACCTGGGCTGATGTATTTCAAACCTACGTGGGAAGTGTTCTGGAGGAATTGACTGGTGTTCCCGTCGTTAACCATCCGTTGTGACTGTCCCTACATAGCTGCGGAAGTGTCTTTCCAGAAATATGCAACACAGTGTGATTAGTTTTTAATTAGAGAAAATAGTCTTGGACTACTGCAGAGATACTGAGCTACCTCAGCTTTTTGTATTTTAGTTACCAACAGTGTTTATGGAGAACTGTAATCACTCTGCTCCCATTTACAAACTGAAGCTAAGGTACTTGTCTCCACCTCTATGGCTAATAGCAGTTTAGCGCTTCAGAGAAACAGAACATGGGCCTTGGGCTACTGCAGTAATCCAAAGTGCTTTGTATATTATGGTTAAACATAATTCTATCCTAGATCTTTTTCTCCCCCGAATGCCACTGTTTTTCTTCATAGCTAATGGCAGAAAAAGGTTTTAAGCATTCGTGTACTTCTAGTTACACCTTCTAAATGCAACCCATGCAGAAACACTGTATTTTTTAGGTGGGAAAGTGCGATTAAAAACAACAAAAACAAGCAGAAAACACCTTTTAAATGAGATTCTTTGATCTCAGATTTGATTATGGGATTTTTTTCCATGTTTCATTTAGTATTTATTAGCATCATACCTGTTTGAGATATTTTTGTGTCTGGTACATTAACAGCATTTTGTATTTTGATGGAAATTGTTACAAACTTTAAGATTTGATTAAATAAAATGTAGCAGATTTTTTGTAGCAAGTTTCTGATAAAAGGGTTTTTTGCAAGTCTCAGGTTCTTGCTGCAGAATTTTTTAAAAATATTTATTCCAGTTTCACTTACTCAAAGAAGTTTTTGTTCAAGTAACAGCAGCACTTGTGGAAGATAAAACTGCATACATTTTTAAGATGATAATAAATTTATATGAATTAAAACAGTTGAGAATTATAGTCACCAGTGAGTGTGGAAAGCAAGTTTAAGCTAATGCCTAGCATTAAAAATGGTTCTGAAAGGTCAGGTTTCTAAAGGAAAATTTTTACTGTCCGTTGTTGATTGGGAAAAATCGTAAGAGGCAACTTTACTAATTGAGGAGCTGCCATATTGTTTTAGAGAAAAGTAGCTGATCTCAGATGTTCTAGTGGACAGCTTACCTAAAATGATATACTCGCCTTCCTAGCCCAAATAACCACACTTCAGTTTTTGTTTTCCTTTACAGATGTCTGGTGGTTATAGAGTTAAAACAGCTGTTAATCTATCCATGTGGTCTAAACTTGTTTACTCTTTGTATGTTTTTAATTTTTTTTGCCACATAGCACTGGCAAGAGTTTGTACAAATTGACCTCTCTTCCTTGTTTCTTGTTGTGAAAATTGCAAATAAACTCCTGTGTGAGTCCTTGTGCTGGGGTCAATGAGATGTGGCCAGCCAGGAGGAGGAGGTTCCTCCGGGGGGCTGGTGGGGCTGTCTTGGAGATAATAGAGTTGCTCTTGGGTGAAGTTGATGGCTATGGAGTTAATTGTATTTGCAAGCTTGACTCTCACCTGTGATTAATTTTTTTGTTTTGTTTTGTGTCCTCTGTATTGTTACTTTATTTCCTCATATGCCAATGTATTTATAGGATTACTGGTTTTTGTAATATCTTGTCTTCCTTTTTTTTTTTTTTTTTTTTTTTTTTTTATTATATTTTTTTTTTCTCTTCTTGTNTTAATTAAGTTGGTCTGTCAGCTCTGGTTTTACCTTCTGTCTCCTGAACAGCAGGTCCTGCAGCTGATAGTCATTTATTTGTTTTTATTTTATTTCGTAATCACAACATAAGCTTGAATTTGGGCTTGTACTTGCATCTTTTGTATCTTGTACATTGGGTTATTTAGACATTGGGGAGTCCTGTTTGGTTTCATTAATGTGTGTCTACTTTGTGGATTAAGTAGACTTCCTTCATCAGCTATGGTATATTTTGGATTCTATAGTTTTATTCAGAACTGTGTTTAAATTGATGTTTTGCATTTTGACTTCATTTTACGTTAGTTTGAAGTAAGTTATTTAATTTTTTTGAACTTCTGGAAATTTTGAACATTTTACTGTAATTTGTAATATAACTGCTGTGAAATACTTGAATAAAGATGACAAGAAAACACAGCTTTAGCTCCTTCAAAAATGTATTTAAAAGAAATACTGCCTAATAGCTGATACAGTCTTTTTCTTACCAGACCTCCTTGATTTCGCAGTTCATATGTTTTACTCTGGGATCTTGCTGTTTAGTTGTTTAAGCCATAATTTTGCTTTCAGTGTTTTCCCAGTAAAGAGAGAGGAAAAAAAAAAATCTATTCTTTATTTTGACTGACAAAGTGAAATTGGCTTCGTACATTGGCGAGTGAATAACGTAGTTGTTAGGAAGTTACGCTCTGTGCTTAGGAAATGTTTTATGTTCAGTTGCAGGGTACCAGCCAGGACTGCTTATAGGTAATACCAGAGTTTCTCATTAGAGGGTTTTAAAAGACACACTGTCTTTATTCCTTGTTTCTCAAAGTTGTTCTTACTCCTTGTATGTGGGTTTTTTGTTTTTTTTTTTTTAAAAAGGTAAACTTCTAATATGTCTAGGAATTTGTTTAGTTTCCCCTGTCCCCCAATAATTCATGCATAGGAGGGTAAGCTGCTAGAAGTTATGCAAGTGAAGAATCAACCCATATCTTACTCATTGGCAGTTTACCCGGAGCTGACAAACTGCCTGTGATGTATATAATGTGGAACAAAGTATGAGAAGCTGTTCTATAGATCTGTTACGGCCTCTCTTGAGGTGTAGGACATATAACATACCTGCTCATTTCCATTCTGTGTACTTTAAGCTATAGGGCTCCTGGGCAAAAGGCTAGTTGGGGAAGAGGGTAGTAGTAACTTATTTCACATCTGACTCCAATTCTGCTTCTATACGCAGCTTTGAAAGCACAGTTAGATACTAAAATATATAACGTATTCTATAAATGTAATTACGAACTGATCAGTGGGAGCCGAGGCTCATTTTGTATCGGCACGGTCAGATGTGGTGGTCTGATCTGAACGGCCTTGCAGATACCAGCACCACGCTGAACGCCATCCAAGGGCTTTGCGGTCCGTCAGCAGAGTGTAGGCTGTGAAGGCTCATGTATCCGTTCCTGCCTTTCGGGAGTGGTGATGGCCATGCTCACAGAGCAAATAGTTTCAGGCCTGATTTCTGACAGCGGCTGTAAAAATGATCAGTCAAAAGGGACAAAACTCTGCTTTATTTGGGCATCGACGAAAGGATTCTTGTAAAAATACTTAGTGAACTTGGAGTGGCTTTTCAGAAGCGTGAATTAGTGAGGAATAGTTGGACTGCCTCACGTGTCGTTAATAAAGCCTTAATAAAAGCTTGTGCAACACTCAGTTTTGTCAAGTGTTCGCTGCCTAACGCTGCTTCCTTCTGCTGTTGGTTCCTGCCATGAAAGTAGTTTTGAAATGCAGTTTCCCGTATTTCCCTAAACTTGCAGTGTTGCACATCCTCTGTTTCCTCCTTTAAGCCCCTCAGATAACTTGTTTAAATAAATTAAAAATGAGGTCCTTTTGTTATGCATCTTGGGTAGGATCTGGATTTGGACTTGTAATATATGGGGTTTTAAGCTAGCACGGCATGTGAATAAATTCTGCAAGCTGAATCGGTAAACTGATTAGTGAAGCCAAACACTTCATTTTTTTTTTTCTCCTTTTATGCATCACTTGTGGTCATGTAACTATTATGTAAAAATGAGGGATTATAAACTTTAGCACTAATTAATTCAGCCTCATTCCATTTCTAGGTGAGTAATTTTTTTACGGTGTGATCAGTTGCGTAGGGAGGATATTTCAGTTGAACCCACTGCCAGTAAATGGTTGTGACAGCTACTACATGCCATTTATTTCAGGAATGCATTTGAGTTATGCTATCTTGAGCCCTTCTTTAACAGTAGGGAAAATCCTTTTCCTTTAAAAATACGAGAAGCTGCCAAGATTTAAAATGGATTCATCACTTTTAATGGCACGTTAGTGTAAACCTGGCCATCTGCATTAAGATTTACTGATAGGTGGACGCTGATTTGGAATACAGGCGCTTTCAAGTTTCAGGTGCAAAAGGTGTTCTCGAGTCAAGCGGTGTTAGGAGGCTCCTGGCGTGCAGTTACAGGAGCGGGGCAGGTTGAGGGAGGAGGAGGAGGAGGAGGAGGTTCAGGCTCTGCATCTGGGGCGTCGCTGCTGCAGCGCTTAGGATGTGTTGGCGTGCTGCGGGAGTTGAGTCGGCTCTGCTGTGGTCGACTCCTCTCCGTGTTTTGTTTTGTTTACTTCTGTCTGTCAGCAGTCAGGAATTTGGCAGAATATGCGTGAGAAACGTCCAGGTCCCTGAGACTGGATGGCTGCTGGGGATGCTCACACCATTCATCATCCTGTTTTATTGTGGAATTACGTCGTGATGAAAACCCGTTTGCATCAAAGTAAAATTTGAATTGTGCTGTAACCCAGAGATGTTTGACTGTGCCTGCGTGGAAGTAGGAGTCTGTAGAAGATGACCCGTCAGCTTTAGGAGTGTGGGAGGAAGGAAAGACTTGGGGAGATGTCATAAAGGGCTCCCTTGGAAATATTTCTTCAGCAAAGGAAGTAAAGCAGAGACCAAAATATTCATCCTAGCAAATTAATTTAGTCCAAATTTTAACATACTTCCTAAGAAACTAAGTCTTTCTGCTATAAAGAGAAGGAAAAGAATGCTGGTTTAGTTAAGGAGCTATTTCTCATCTCCAAAATCCCAGCTCTAGTTCTGTTGTAAAGGCATTGCGTTCTCTTGCTCACTTCGTTACACCTTGTAGAATCTCTTCCGTATGTGGCGGCTACCGGGAAGAACAGTGATACCTGATTTTGGTGATAGGGAAGGACAAACTGCCAATCTATTTTCGTTTTCTAATGAATAGAATTCTGAAACTAGTTTTGAAGTGATGCCCGCTGCATCCTCTGTGATGTTATAAACGGTTTAGTGAGATAAAGAAAATAAAGAAAATAAAGAAAATGTGAATAGTCACATGTTGTATGTGACTGTTAACATCAGTTTAGTAATAAATTACTGTTCTGTGTAGGCATTTCAGGTATTGGAAACATAAGCGTGTAAGACTGCATTTTCATGAAGGACTGGAGAGGTAACTGGTTTAAAATGAATGTCTAGCTTTTATATTGGGGATAGAGTGCTTCAGAGTCTTGCTCTAAAATTTAAAGCATGTCCCGAAGGCAGAAAGCTTTTTTTAAAATAAAAAAACCCTTCCTTTTCACAAGAGTCAGAGGACAGCCACAAAAAGCACAAGCTGAGCATAAATTTCAGTGTTGATCTTTTCAATACATGAGAATAAATTTTGGAAATGGAAATGAACTGACATCTAATGATGATTTAAACGTTTAGCAATTTGCCACAAAAATTCAGGTTTAATCACGGAGAATAACGTCAGCAGAAAGCACTGTTGTTTGAATCCGATGCTGTGGCACGTATGATTTCATCTCACGCATGCGCAGGGTCTACTAACCGATGCATGGCTTAACAGTCTTTTCAAGAAAGGCATCTAGTCTTGATCTGCAGAATTTGTATAGCTACCCTGCTCCTTGAGCTCTTCACCGAGTGGTTAAGCTCATGGCTGGGAACGTGTGCCTTATTCCTCATTTGTTTTGGTCCGCCTTCTACTTCCAGGCACTGCTTCTTGTCTTCTCTTTGTGTTCTAGACTCTTCGTACACAGATTCCGCCCCCCCGCCCCAAAGGTGCTAATGCACTGTGATCAAGTAGCCCCTCAGTCTTCTTTTTGCCGAGCCGAATGAGCTCTTTGTGGCTTTCACTGCATTTTCTCCAGCCTTTAAGTCAATTTTGTGGCTCTTTTCTGCAGTAGGTCAATTTTTCAACATCTTCTAAAACATTTGTTCACAGAAGAAATTGATGTGATACTCCAGCATTGGTCCCACCGGTGCCATATATAGAGCTAAAAATCACTGATTCCTACTCGCTGTTCCCCTTTTTACACATCCAGAGATCAATTTAGCCCTTTTATGCCAAGCAATTAGGCTGGGAGCTCTTGTTGCTTGGCTC
Organism: Scopus umbretta; assembly: GCA_013400535.1. NCBI lineage: Eukaryota > Metazoa > Chordata > Aves > Pelecaniformes > Scopidae > Scopus > Scopus umbretta. Next base: position 13,526 of record VZTL01063199.1, read on the forward strand.
TCGTCAGACTTGCAGCTTTTCACAATGCTGTTCTCCATCCTGAATGCCAGCCTTCCTCATTCCCATCTCTGAGGTACCGCTTAGCTTTATGAAAAGAAGTTTTGTTTTAGAGGTCCCAGCCAGCCAGAGGAGCCAGCACAGTATGCATGACTTGTTCGGTCCTCGTGAGCTTTTGCTCTGCTAATCTCTGTTTCTGCAGGTCTGTGACTAGTGACTTCTGTCAATGTTTTCCTTCCAAGAAGTTTGGAAGAAGAGGATTTCCCCATTAGAAATACTCTGATAATACCAAATTGAGAATTACTGGAATAGATGAGATATTCCTCAACTAATCTGCCTATTCTTAGCCTGTTTAAGATTTGCTGTCTGAATACCATGCAGTGAGAAAGTTGAAGTATTTTGTCACACGCTGTTGAAAATCTATTACCTTATCAATCAAATGTGTAATCCTGTCGAAGAATGAGATCAGGTTTGTGTGATACAGCTGATTTTCTAGAAAATCTTCGTATTTATTCTTATCTCTTTGATTCATGATCAGTTTAGTTAGATATCATCTTTCCATTTTTACTTGGGATTGATGTCAGGTGAATGCCCTGTAATTACCCAGTCATTTCACTTGCCCTGTTGATAACTGTCACATTATCAGCACTCTTTCTGAAATACTAACGCGTTATTAAAAACGTGTGTCAGCAGGGCAGAGAATTCTGGGCTTTCTGGAGATAGTTAATTGTTCGGTTGCCTCCTGAATTTGGAAATCCTTACCACTAGGGAAAGTCTGATACCCTTTCCAGGTAGTATGCAGTCTGGACCTCTTAATCCCCGTAGGGAATACGTCTTGCCAAATAGAAAACAGAAATGTGAACCATTCCCAAGCACTTCCTGCCACGTTCCCACACTTCATTTTCCCTGGAGAGGCTGCACACAGCCTTTATTTATGTTTATATAAATAAATATAAATATTTATTTATATGTGGCATTTATATGTTTCAGTACATAAACAGGCAGCTTGCAGAAAAGCTGGGCATAAATTGAAGCAGGTAAAATTGAAGCTGGTGTCGACAAGTAATGGAGTGCTGCATTCCTTGGGCATGAGAGTACGTAACTTACTAAAAGACGATCTCCTTTCATGGAAGCAGAGTGGCTGCGGAACTTCCAGTGGGCTTGGCAATTGAGGCTTGCTTTGCTGGTTATTTTTCCCTGAGCGGAGGGGCAGCGTTTCTGGTGGAGCATAGCGCTCGTTGAACTCCTACGACTTGGAGCATTTGGTGCGTCACCTCCGCTGTTCGGTTCACCGGTCCTTACGCCGGTGCTGTCTGCCGGTGCGGGGACGGTGTGTTAGCAGGCGGGGACTGCTGTGCTTCCGTCCCCAAGCTGTGGAGAGGAGTTGGTGCCGTTCTGCCTCTAAGAGCTACTGTTTTTATAACCGTATTTTTTTTAATGAGGTGGGAAGCTGAAGCTTAGAGTGGCACTGGTGACCGTACCGAGGTGGCCGCTCTTCAGCCGCAAGAACGTGAGAAAAGGTGACGCGTGCTGGGCGGCGGGGGAAGCGCTGCAGCGTCTGTGGTGCGAGGCGGGACTTCCAGCAGTCCGCAGCTTAGCCCCGGTTGTCATCACAGGCCCTGGTTCTCCATCAGATTGCTTACAAGCTACGTGCTGAAGTTGCCTGTCAAGCTATTAAGAAACCTGGGATTACTCGTGCTGTTCTCTGGACAGGTCGTGAAAGAGTTTGATACCATTGCCAGCATGGATCTTGCTGTGTAAGATCTGGGATATGAACTCCGAAGGAAGAGAGAATGGTGCTCAAAAATAACAGATCATGAAATTAAAAGCAGCAGGCAGCCTTTCAGAGCTTCATTGTATAGACCGCTGCTAATGAAAAATTCAGAGGCAGATTTGGTTTGATGACAGCACTGGAGCTTCCTTCTCCTAGATAGTAACTGAGGCAAAACATTTAATTCTGTGTGTAAAGCTGCTACCGACTGAAGTAGAATTTGTTTAGATAAAGAAAACTGGAATTTGTTACTCTATAAGAAATGCGCTAGCTAAACAGGAATTACTAAAACTAGTGTGTGTTATCGAAAGAAAAAAAACAACCCTGCAACAAGCAAAGGGAGAGTCGTTTTTCTAGGTAATCTTTTTTTGTTTCCAGTCTCCAGCAGTTGGAGACCGTGCGGGTCGGCTTGTCATGCTTGCGCAGCTCGGCTAAGGAGCCCGTCATGGCAGCTCTTGCTTTCATGAATTCTAACCTCAGCGAGTGTTTAATCATGCCTCAAACAGACTGACTTTTCGGAGGAGAAATGGTGTTTCTGTTCTGGTATCGCTGTCCAGCTTAATGTAATGAGTGATGGAAACACTGTGCCCGAGACGCATCCATCTGCTTCCCTCCAGACCATTTTCTTTCTGGCTTTTCCTGCAGTCTTAAGTTATCAACCCAGAACACTCGCCGACGATGGGAACTTACCGCTGCCTTTCTGTACGTGCTGGCATCTCTACTTCAGCCGACAGCACGTTTCAGCTCCTGTTTTTGAGCTGACTTGAAATGGGAAAGAAGGCATTAAGGGGTGAGCTTAAGGGTCTCATCCAATTTAAAAAGCTTGTATTAGCGTGACAAGTTGTAAAAATGTCAAAGTGGATACAGAGTCAGCGTCTTCCTAGGGACCTGGCACGGGTTGCAGCCTGCCAGGACTTGACTGCATCCGCTGTTCGTAGGTTTATCCCCTATTCTATTACCTTCCATTCAGTCACCTTTTTCGGTTGGTGATGGGGAGGCAGTATGGTTCCGAGACCTCGCCCTCGCATTCGGGATGGCGGAGAAAAGCTTTGGGGTCAGTTCCAGTTGTTTCAGAGAAATGCTTGACGAGACGCCGGGCGGGCGGGTAAGCGCTTGGCGCAGTTTGTGCCTTCGCCGCCTCTGCTGATTAAACACAAGGGCGCTCGAGAAGTCGGGCAGAAGCGCAGGCTGCGGCTCCTCTCCCAGCTAATTCCCGCAGCTGCGGAACATGGGTGCTCCTGCTGGCGTTCGGTTTGTCTGGACTCCACCAAGGGCAAGCTGAAGTGTAACAAACGCTCTAATTAGCTCGCTCCAATTACACTGTGCTAAGCTCGGCCTTACCACCTAGCTGCAGTTAATTAAAAGGCAGGGTTGCTGAGGTTTTACTGGGACAGCGTGTTTGCCACTGGATGAGACAACGGGAGAAAGGCGGATGACTTGTGTAAATTGTCAGGGGTAGGCGATTACCCGAACGCAGCGAGCGGCCCCGTTGGAGATCACTCGCCTTCCCGGGTGAGCCAGGGGAGAGCCAGACCAGCGACCAGAAGAGTTTTTATCGTTATCAGGCTGCTGAGCCAGCCTGTCCCCTGGATTTCTTAAAGCTTTTAAGACGAAAAATCTCTGAGCAGATACGCGCACATGAGTCGTTTGGCAAAAGCGCTCAGCCGGCTTCCCAGAGGGGAACTAAAATAATTTCCACATACAAGTCAAGCAAATAGCCTGTGTCTTGTTCATCCTCGCAAGCGCTATCGACTGCTGCGGAGTAAGAGATCTTTCCAGAGCGCTGATGAAAGGTTGGCAACTCATTCCACTTGGTCTGGATTATTGCAGCGCGGTTGTGTAATACCGAATTGCAAGGCTTTTAGTAATCTTCACAGGCTCTTCAACCTGAGCCACTAAGCCTAAACTGAAATGTTTAAAAACTGCAGTTCACGCTCTTAAATACTTACATACTCTAAGAACCGGAGACAATTTCAATGTACGTTAGATTCTTCCTGTTAATGTGTAGAGCAGATACTACCTCCCGAGATCCAGCTGAAATGTTCCGCTGCGGTGGTATTTGAGACTAGTTATATTTGGCTCATCTTTGTTCCATAGCCAGTTTTACAACTACCAGATGACACCCTCATGAAACATCAAAGAAACCACGAACAGTTGCACTGAAGTGCTCTGGGAAAGGTGTATCCAGTGAGCTGCAGAGCTCCCGCTCTGGATACGAAGGAATTCTGACCATAGGGCAAAAGCGGCTTTCATCTTTTAGACGTCGCAGCAGCAGTGCAGTACAAATCCTAACTTTTGTTTAACACCAAATAACATCCCCCTCCCCCAAAAAAAGAAAAAAAAGAAAACAGCTGTTTATCAGTGTTTTTTTCAAGATCGTTTCCTAAACTATCTTGAGCCCTTTTGTTCTTTACTTAAATAGTAAGTTTGGGACAATAAATGAAGAAACAGTCTTAGAATCATAGAATCATAGAATTGTTAGGGGTGGAAAAGACCTCTGAGATCATCTAGTCCAACCATCAACCAAAAAAAAAACCAAAACAAAAAACCCCACCCAACCAACCAAAGAAACCCCCCATGCCTGCTGAACCATGTCTTGAAGTACCACATCTGGATGTTTTTTGAACACCTCCAGGGATGGGGACTCCACCACCTCCCTGGGCAGCCGGTTCCAATGCCTCACCACTCTTGCAGTAAAGAAGTTTTTCCTCGTATCCAATCTAAACCTCCCCTGGGGCAACTTGAGGCCATTACCCCTCGTCCTATCGCTGGTTGCTTGGGCAAAGAGACCCACACCCTCCTCACTACACCCTCCTGTCAGGGAGCTGGAGAGAGCGATAACGTCTCCCCTCAGCCTCCTCTTCTCCAGCCTAAACAACCCCAGTTCCCTCAGCCGCTCCTCTCTTGCTGAGTAAAATCCAAAATCACTTTTAAGGATTTTTTCAGAAAGGAGAATGGAAGTACTCTGGAAGCTACTGAGCATTTAAATATTAGCAATACATTTTTGGATGTGCAAGAGAAGCTGGCTAGATGGAATGAACACATTTTCATCCATGGCTGGGATGAAACCTGAAGTCACCGTTCATGCAGTGTTGTTTCTTGTTCAGTCGTGACAAAATTAATCCAATCTGGATGCTGAATCTAGATCTATAAATATATTTATTATAATATAACAAGAACTTAACAGTAAACATAAACTATATACAATACCATTACAGATAACCCTGTTTTTAATATTATTCACAGAAATAGCCAGTTTTGTTCCAGTGTGAGAAATGAAGAAATAAGCTAAATTGGAAATGTTGAATGTGTTTAGGTCTTGTTGACAGGTAGCACCTCCTTTGGAGGTAGACACACACCAACACTAAAATTAGTCCTGCCCCAGGCAGTTAGAAACTTGTGCTCCAATCTTTAGGTTCACACTTGCACCCTGTTTGACATAAATACTTTAAATGACATACTAGTATATAACTTTGTTGTGCTTATTACTTTTTTTTTCTTTAAAGAATAAATAAAACAACTGCATAACAAAGGCTGGAACCTCACTGTCAAAATGAGAGACTTGAGTCACCCTATAGCTTGACTCAGCTGACTTGAGCACTTTTTCTTTAAATACTGCAAGATACAAATTTCATTTTTTTTCTTTTATTTTTATAAACGATTATTAATAAAATAAGATGATTAGCTAACCATCTGCATTGATTTCCCCAAAGCTGTAGGCAGACCTCCCTCTGTATAAAAAGGCTAGCATATTTGGTATGAAATTCAACTAGATATTGACTGTAAGATCTCACCCACGCCCTGTATAGGACCCTCCTTCTTGAATTACCGGCATGGCATTTGGGATTTGAGTCTGCAAAGGCAAGTACGGCAACTTTTTTCCCTCTACTTGGAAAGAAATCAGACGACCCTCAGCTTGGGGTTACCTCCTATTTGTGAATTTTAAGATTCTTCCCCCTGCCCCCTCTACGTTACCCAGTCCGTCTCCCATTTGATCCTTTCATGTATAAATTTATAAAGAATTTCCACATCACAATGCTCTCTGGATAGACAATATTTTAATATATATATAAAAATATAACCCCTGTGCTGTGCATATACTTACAACTCTACATAGTAATCATTTTAAGTCTCCTATACTGGGCTTGAGTCTATGCATTTTTCTACCATGGGATTTAAACTCGCGTGTTTGAAATCTGTAAATAAGAGAAGTATAAGGCTTCCGCACCTATGGGGAAACTTGAAAAATAAAATAAAAAACTTCTCAGACTTTACAGAAAAGATAGTGGTGTATATCCTAACGCAAGGAATTATGGTTGAGAACCCAAACTGAGCACGTAGCCACAACAGGAGGCATCTTCTCCGTTTGATGAAAATGTGGAAATCCCACGCTACGCTGTGTGTTTTACTGTGATCCCAATCGGAAGCGAAGAGTGGGTTTACCAGGAGAATGCCTCTGGAATCAAAACCGTTTTCATTTTGCATTATGGGAATTGAGCACTGCCAAGTTCACTCATCAGCAGAAGCTGTGGGGAACAGGTTTAGAAGCCCCACCACCACTTGCGGGCATGGCCACACGTGCCCGCACAAGTATCACCGGGAGCAGAAACTCATCCAGCCCAACAGATGACTTTTTTTTTTTTTTTCTTCCCCCCCCATCATTTTACATGTAATTTCTTACCAATGGCTATTCTTCTTCTCCCCAGTCCCCGCCTCACCCCCCTTCTGGGCTCTGCTCTAGAGAACTGAAAGATTCGTTTGTTCTGATGGAAGACTGACATCAACGTACGCCATCTGTCACACAAGATTTCTCTCAGTCATTGGTATTGAAAAGCATGTATTTGTTAAAAACAAATGTAGGAATCAAAGTGGTAAGGACACTTTGACCTTTCAAATAGATTGATGCCTAAAGTGTGTAATAGTAAAACTAATCTGCGTGGTTATTTTAAGAATCAAGCTTGAGCTCTAAAGTAAAATGCAGATTTTTTTTTTTCTTCTCTCTTCCCCAGCTTAAAAAATATGTGAAATTCTATTGCACCTGGGTTGACCAAAAGCCGACGTCCAGAACAAGTGCCACTATAACATCTAGTGACACCCTTGTATTATTAAGTTACAATATCTTACATAGCACGGAGCTCTCTGCTCCTTGTTCACCAAAAGGTGAGGATGATTTTTCTACATTCAATGTAGACACTATTCAAGACTTTAGAGCAATATGTTCACTGGCTGGCTTTGCTGCTTTTGTTTCTTAAGTAGTAGTATTCTTCTTGCCTGCTTTCAACAGGTACAAACAGTCCTCCCTCCAACTCCTGGGTAACATCAGCCGCTCTGAATGTACTTCTTGATTACTACGCAGCCGTGTCGAAAAACAGGGCAGGGCATATTTGGTAGAAGTGTCCACGTATTTGTTTTAGGGTCATAGGCTTCCATGTTTCCCAAGGCAGGTCCTTCGCTGCTAACAATCCCACCAGTGGCGTAAATTTTTCCATCCAGAACCACAGCGCTGTATATTAAAAAAAAAAAAAAAAGTTAAATTAGTCTTCTTACCCAACAATTTTATTTTTAGGCTTAAAACAAACCCAGTCTTTTGTAACAAGGGGTAAACTATGAATAATGCTGTGTGGGCATTTCTCTTCCCTCCCCCTTTCTCTCCCCCCAGTTAATCCTTTTTGCATTCCTGCCAGGTTAGGTAAATGTTGTCTCTAATTTAAACAACAGAAATCATTCCAAGTAAGGTGTTTCTCCATCCCACGCATGGGATCTGCAGCAAATGTAGCAGGGTGGCGTGTCCCTGTAACATCAGGCACATGCAAAAGCAATCCAAGCAATTTGGGGTCCCTGCCGCCTCGGTTGGAATAAACCCTTGCTTCAAGTTACTTCTCTAATTATCAATGAATGCTGCAGAGGGGGGGAAAAAAAAATTCCAAAAAATGCTTTGTTGTTCCGGCCCCTTCCACAGTCATGCTCTGGCGCGGGAGGCTGGAGGTCCTGCTGACTTGTCCTCCTTGTCCACCCAGAAGGGGCGGTGTCGAGTGGAAATGCGATGGTTGGGGATGTGTAGCTGAGGGATTGGCAGGGGAGCTAAATGCTGGCCTCTGAAGAAGACAAAAAACCTTACTGCTTTTTAAAAATGAAAGCGTTTGACTTCAGACATCTCTTGCAATTCAAGGATAATGAGGCTGGGTTAATCCCATGGTCCGTAGGCTCTTGATAGGAGGGACGGCACATAGATGTGAGATGTATTTGAAAGAAAAATTGCCCTGTGGCCTCATCTCTTCCTCATCCCACCGTCCACTTAACCCCTCGGCCTCTCCAGCAATCGTGCGCAGGGCACGACACTCGCTCTGGGCTAATGAAGATGGACAACGAGGGGCTGGGCCCCTGCGTGTATTTGGGAAGGGCAGAAGGACAACAAAGGCAGCGGGCAGCTGGGTGGGAAAAGCCTGTGCAGGGCTGCTGTGCTCTCCATGCTGCCTTCCAGCTGCGTGGGGGAACCCAGAAGTGGGGACAGCTCTGCTTTTCATCTGCCGGGAAGCCTGAGTCTGCCCAACATTTAAAGATCTTGTTAAATTGGAAGGGGCTGGCAGTGGTTTTTCTGGTGGTTGGGGTCCCTACCAAGACCAGCCGGTGGACGGTTGTGTTGGGGGGCAAAAGGGAGATGTGGAGAGTGCGTGCACGCCAGAGGATAGCAGGGAGAGAAAGAGGGAGGGGAAGGCAAGAAATTAATTGTAGCCAACAAGGTGGCCTAGATCTAAGAAGCTGGAGAAGGGCAATAACCCTGTAGGCTTGGTAAAAACAAAGTTATTTCTTTAGCTAATTTTGGGAAGAAGAATGAAAAGTGATAAAGGCAAAAGACAGAGAGCGCTGGAAGAACCAGGATGAACTGAGACTAAACCGGCACCGACAAAGCCACGTGTTTCTGAAGAACACAAACCTCTGATGTCCTTGTGGAGAAGCGGAGCCTGAGGTTAAAAATAAACCCACAATGACAACAGTGAGGACTCAAATAAGCCTAGTCCCTGGGTACCGCCAGGAAATAGGAAATAATGAGAATCTTGTCAAAATAACTGTTAATCTGAAAGGAGGAGGAAGGAGAGAGAAACTTGAAACACTTGATTAGAGTCTATCCACAAATCAGCAGGGCTGGATGATACATAGCCCACGGTCCTAAGGGAGTTTGCTAATGAACTTACTGAACCACTGGTAATTATTTTTGAAACGTCAGGGAGAAGTGAGGAAGAACAAGGACTTGAGTAAAGCAAGTGTCATCCTGAAAGATGGCTCTGAAAGCAAACGAGCCCACCTCTGAAGGGTGGGCTCGGGTCCCTGCGGCCAGGAGGGAGCGGAGGTGGCGGGACCAGCAGTCCCAGTATATCAGATAAATGTGCAAATTAAACCACGGCTTAAGACTAAGGTATTTGCTGGGCGGGTGGGAAGCGCATCTCTGTATTGGAACAAGTTACTCTTTAAAAGCAAGACAATCTGGGAATTACAGCTTGCCAAATATGGCATGGGGGGGCGGGGAGGATGGTCCCCCCCATGCTGAAACAGTCCCCATGTGGTGGAGGGGCTGCTGAAACCAGCAGGGTGAGAGTTTAGAAATGAGGCCATCAGCTAGTGGTTGCCGTTTGTGTTTCACTTTGTTTTCTTAATAGTGAAGCTGAAGGAGATGGATGCTTATTTGGGTTGGGATATGCTTTGGGATGTGCTAGATGGAAGAGGGTCCAGTATCAGAGATGGGCTGTGGTACAGAGTAGCTATGCTGCCTTGGTTCTCTAATGAAATGCTGATCAGTCATTAAAAAAGTACCCCTACAGAAAACTAGACCAAAAAAGAAAAGCAAATAGATTAATTTAGCAATTTTGTTGGGTGAAGTGGGAAAACCCAAACTCCCAAACAAAGAACAGATCCCCAAGAAAGATCTGCTGCAGAACTGTCAATAATGGGTAATTAAAAGAAATGTCAGTGTGGAGCGTGGGGCTCATTCCATCATTGTTGATGATCAAGGTCCACTACCCATGACTGGACTCAGCTAAGTTTTAATTTACTGGTGTGGACACGCGGGTTTAGATGACCGCACTTCACACCAGCGTAGAGGAAGAGGACCTTAGCGGCTCTTACTGCTTACATACAGGGCCTGTACTGCTTGTTACCCGATGGGACGGCTCTGCACGGAGCTTTTGAGCTGGATGGGAAGAAGGGGATGGACAGAGGGAAGACGCTGTATGGAGACTTTTCCACCTACACTGTAGGTGTCCCTGGGAACAGGAGTCAAGCAGCCACCAGCCCTTCCTAGCTGGCTGTGGGCTGCATAGCTGAAGTCTGGCCTGAAGCGCCCAGTATCCCCTTGGGCATCTAGTGTTAGGTCTCTAAATGGGGACATGGGTGCTTTACAAATCCCTGTGTAGTATCTTAGCTGCCCACATTTCTTCTAGTGAAGTCTCCTCTGTGGCATGTTTAGTGGCAGCTACTCTAAGCCAGAGCTGCTGCCACCGTAGAGCAGCTGGGGAGCCAACCACACCTTCCTGGGTCCAGGTTCCTCCCCACCCGTGCTCTGGATTAGGGGTTACGGCGGGTAGGCAAGCGTTGCTCTTGTTCTCCAGCACCTGGGCTACAGCACTGGAAGAAATTAATGGCCAGCGGCTCAAAATTCACGGTCAAGCAACTCAGTGCTGTAGTCTCCCATCATGGCGATAATGTGGTGGGGAAGAAACAGATGCTGAATTCCACCCTCTGAAAGACTGTATGAATTTTAAATGGTGATTAGAGCAGCTTCTGCCCCCTCCGTATGCAATTCCCATAGATAAGATTGGCATAACGCTTAGCTTGTGAGTCATGCCTGAGGTTAAGAAAAACAGTGAGCTACGCCTGCTATCAAGAAATAGGCAGTTCTAACTACGCAGCAGGTACTTACGTGTGCAGGGGACTTTAGAGACATTCAGGCACCTCTGGGGCTAAAGTGGGAGGTAGGTACTTAAGATCAATTAGGAATTTAGTCCTAGGTTCCTGCTACTTTATGGTATTAGGACAATCACTGCTCATTTCTGGGACCCTAGGGAACAGGAAACTCAAGTGGACTCTAAAACCTTGAGGGAAGTGAGTGGAAAGGGGTATGCTCATTGCTGCCTCTTCATTACTGTGACAATATTTCTTTTCTTCCCTCCCTTCCATCCCATCAGCTGTAAAAACATCGTTACCAAGGCTGACGTACAAAGAAAGAAATAATTACAATAATTAGGGTGCGAGTTTATTGCTCGGTGCCATTAATCCTGAGAGATAAAATGATTACAGGCTGTCAGAGCTTGGGAAGGAAGGAAGCTCCACGCCTCAGAGCCTTGCTGTGGGGACACAAAACCTCTGGCAGCTTTGGGGGCAGTGACCTCTCCAGCTAAGGAGCAGCTGGATCCCATCTCTCCAGCAGCAAGCCTGGGGTGAAAGTAATTGGCATCAAAATGGAGGTCACTTCATCCACTCCTTCCCGGAAAATACATTTCAGCATTTTGAAAATTATTACCCGGCAGGCTAACGACCCTGCTTTCTAGTCCCTGGGTAATTACTGTGGTTTACTAGAGAGGCTTCACCTACAGCCCTGCAGCCAAGTCACCCAAGGTGCCAGGGCATTCTTCTTTGCCCAAACCATGAGCAGTGTCAGAGGATCACGCTGTGACTATCCCCTGACACTGCCACCGCTAGTCCAGTACATCTGCTGACCTCCACGAAGCTATGAATCACATTCCTAAGAAAATCCCAATGAAGCTGCGGGGCACCAGGGGCTGGTGGGGACGTGGCTGTCCATGGTTGGAGTGCTTGTGTAATCTGAACACCCTTTAAATCTTTTCTCTACCTATCCACCTTGCAGTCCTTCCCCAGCTTGAGCAAAGAGGTGGCAGAGAAGATCCCTCTCCGACAGCTGTCCATTAAAGGACTTGATGGACAAAGCAAATTATTGAATCATAAAATCAGAGAACAGCCCAGGCTGGAAGGACCTCGAAAGATCATCTGGTCCAACCTTTCATGGGGAAGGGACACTAGATGAGATTATCTAGCACCCTGTCCAATTGCATCTTGAAACCTCCAGTGATGGGGACTCCAGCGTGTCCCTGGGGAGCTTGTTTTGGTGGATGATTGTTGTCACTATAAAAAATTCTTGCATCAACACGAAACCTCTCCTGGTGGAACTTGTACCTGTTGCCCCTTGTCTTCTCCATGTGGCTCCTTGTGAAGATGGAGCTTCCATCCTCCCTGTAGCTACCCTTGAAGCACTGGAATACTGTGTGAGGTCCACCCTGAGCCTTCTCTTCTCAAGGGAGAAGAGACTTACGTCCTTCAGTCTTTCCTCACAGGGCAGGTTCTCCAGCCCTTTGATCACCTTTGTGGCCCTCCTTTGGACTCTCTTCTGTCTGTCTATGTCTTTTTTTGAATTGTGGGCACCAGAAATGGACACAGTACTTCTGGTGTGGGCTGACAAGTGCTGAGCAGAGTGGGATGATCACATCTCTATCTAAGCTAGTAACCCCCCTGTGGACGCAGCCCAGGATCTGATTTGCCTTCGTTGCTGCATTAAAATTTGCACTGCTTTTCAATCAACTTTTCAAATCATACCTGAGCATCAGCATCTCTGTCTGCTCAACCACTTGATGTCTCAGCAAACCCTGCCCTACCCGTGCTCCAGCTCAGGAATGGAGCACCAGGGCTTGGCACACACGAACTGGGGGTCCTGCTCAGGCAGCTCAGCTGCCATTCACTTAGTGGCCACCTTCCCACCAAGAGTGTTATGGATCCGCCACTTTTCATTCAAAAGCATCTTATAGTGAAAGTCTCCTGACGGGCAGTAATTTGGAAGCAACCCAAAGCGGATGATGTCAGCGCCTCTTTTCTGTAGTGTTTGAGAGCCAAGTGTCTGGGAGCTCCTGCTCCAGCCTTTCTCTCTCCCAGTCATGATGGCTAGACATGGCACCAAGCAGTGGGACTACCAGCAAAGTTTGTTAAATTTGATTATTATTATTTTTAAATTTCCTGCTTAGTCCTAAAGACCATATCAGTCTTATCAGGAAATGTTAAAAAAAAAATATCCTATATTGTAATGTCTAGGGTTGTAAAAGAGATTTGAAACAGCTGAATTAGCATGCTGTTTTGATTCCCTGAAACTTAGCTATCTTCTGAATCCACAAACAAAGCTCCTCTCCCTCCCCAGTCCTTTGTATGTATAAACACGCACTCACTAATTTATTTGGAGCAGTTCCATAAAGGTTATTAAATATTATCAGTTAGACAGGCACAGAACTTGCTCAGAAGTAGGAAAAACATCCCATGTTTATTAGTGGATGAATTTCCTTCCTACCCTAAGATTTCAGGAGACCTTTACTGGAGGTGGAACTGAATGGTGCTCGTCAAGTGAGTGGAGTAAGCGCTGGGATAAGGAAAGCCTGCAGGGTACCAGCTACTGCGGGAAGCGGCTCCGTGCGGTGCTAGGCAGAGCTGCAAGCGCCCCGTAAGCTTTGGCTTAAACTGGGGACTGTTCAGTGAAACCGGCAGGGTGGTTTGCAGCACCAAAGTGAAAGGCATCGCCGCCCCCTCCACGGGGGGTGGAGCTCAGGGTGCCAAAGCGTCGTCCTGAGTTTGGTAGTGGTGCTGACAGCCTGCGTAGCTGTTTGCGGCAGGGTTGGCAGCCAGCTTATGTTTGAGAGGGCTCGAGCTTGGGTGGCCGTGTTGTGCTGCCAGAGGTGTCATCTTTACAATGAGATGGATAAATGAGGGTCCAGATTAGTCATGGCCAATTAGGAGGATATCATGCCACTTCTTGGAGCAGGATTATTAGTGTGGGTGTTTTGGCCAAGCTCCAGTTATATTCTTCCCTACACTGTGAGCACCTTCCCTTGCTAATGATCCAAAACCATCATGTGGCATCGTTACTTGTTGCTGAAAACTAGCAATGTTTTATTCCAAAGTCCGTTGCACATCAGTAGCATCCCAAGTGCTGTCTGTATCAGTTATGCTTTAATGCACACCAAAATCCTTCTTGTCATCAACTGCTACAGAAATTATTGCTACCAGTCCAGTGCAGCTGTTCTCATCCGCTGTCTGTGGAGCATAGTCCCAGCCACATGTCTCCATCCAGATATTTTGGAAGATTTCGGTTTTTGCCTTCTGGACCACAAACACTTCCAGCTGCAAATGCTGCCTGCCGAACAGACCCACCTTTATGCCTGTGGGCTCGAGAAGTGCAAGGCCATTAAGGAACCGTGCTCCTTAATAGCTTCACCTGGGAATATCCCTCCAAACAAGCTGTGCTCTAACCCCTTGCACTGCCTGGAGTTACCATGAACTTTGCAATGAGGAAAGGAATCAGCTCGGGGAGTCTGCGGCTGGTGCCGTACATTAGCAATGCCTAGTAGTTAAGCACAGGAGTCACCATGCTTCGCTGTTCAAGAACAAGGGCTTATTTAAAAAGAAGAGGGGGAAAAAAAGAAAAAAAAATCCACAAACCGACCCTATTTTTGTGCTATTCAGCCTGAGTCGAAGTTTTATTAAAGATTTCCATTCGGCAGAACCATCTAATAAATCTTACTGTTAACAGTCAGAGGAGGAGGAAGAAAATGCTTTTCTGGCGTCTGTTGGGAATTGCTGGTACTAAATTAGCTGCTCTAGAATTATTGCGGGCACCATCACACTGCCGCTGTTGCCCCGTGGAGGCTCTCTGTGGCACAAGCCTGTTTGCACGCCGCCTGCATCCTAAGCAAGCCGAATATGGAATTTTTAATCATGCACTGAAACACATTCAGTATTCTTTTTGCTCGTGGAAAAAATAAATCCTTGAAGGGCACTGCGGGAAGAGAGAGCGCCACCTGCAAAGGGAGGACTCTCCAGTGCTGGAGGGGAGGGATGTCTTTGCAAGTCTTTCCAGAGGGAGGTGTCCAGCAGAGCAAGGTGTGATCATCCTGGCTCTTCATCCCTGTTGGCTGCTGTCTGCTGCCTCTGCCTCCAAAGATCCCGCAAATGAACAGGGGCTGCCAAACCGAGCGGGTTCCATGTGGCAAACAGGACACGCTTGCCTGATGTTTGGGAAATGTCAAATATTTCCTTCACCCTCACACATCGCGTGGAGGATGTTCAAGATCCGTGTGTGAACTCCGTGAATTTTAAAATGGTTCAGGCCTATTCTAGCTCTTTGCCCACGTGGCACCATCCCTCAAAGGGTTAACTCTAGGTCAACACGAATTTTGTATTGACTTCCATCAGGCTGGGCTTAATCTGAAAATGCTGCTCTCTTTGCTTTTCTGTTGATTGTGAGCTGGAGAGCCAAACAGTTATTTTTAATTTTTCATTAAAAGTAATTTAACTTGATATTAAAGCCATTTGAATGGACCTTTAAGTTTGCACACGTGGGGGATGTCACACACATTTCTCTTCCCCATGCTCCAAGCCGTCATGCTCCCTAGTCACTAACATGTAGAAACAGTGCAGATAAAAATAAAAGTGATGCGGTCAAGATTTTTCCCAGCAAATTTGGTATCGAGTGATTCCCGGTGAGAGGAGATCGATAGCATGCAGTTAATTTTTAAGTTGTTTATGTTGCTGCTTTTAAACCATGTTTTTTGTGATCCATGCTAATGAATGGAATGAGGGATTTCTAGATTCGTAGACTAAGGTCAGAAGGGAGCTTTGTGCTTGGTTAATCTGTGCTTGTGTATACGCAGGCCATGGACTTTTCCCCAGGCAGCATCTTGTGGAAATGTATCTAATCTCCTGTTAAAAACATCGAGTGTTGGTGAGTTTTTCCCCTCCCTTGCTGATTCTCTGTTTAATTATCCTTGCTGTGGGAAAGGTGCCTCACTTAAGGCTGCGATATGTAAATTGACATTTTAGTCCTTGTAACCTGCTATGCCTTTGCCTGAGAGTCTGAAAGCTTTTCCACTTGATCCCAGTGATCAAGTCACCTCTCAGCCTGTCTTTGATAAACTCCTTAAATTTCATGTCAAAGATTTGATTTGCAACCTGGGTTCATTTTTACAGCTTTCCTTTGAACTTCTGCTGGTATTTCCACATGTTGATGTGTGGACCCGAGACCTGCATTCATCTCGCCAACGCCGTATGCACCAGCGCTCTCTCTTCCCAGCTTCAACTTGTTTTCATTTCGGTGTTAGGGCTCATATTATATATCCAATATTGCATTGACCTTTTATCCACCGCACTGCAATGAGAGCTCATGTTGTGTAGCTCTGAGTGGCCTCCTTTACGTCCTCCTCTGAGTGCCTGACTTTCTAAGGGGAGCAGGGCTGCTATGATTGTGCTTCCTCCATGTACTACTTTGCATTTAAAATACCACTGCTAGCTTGAGACCGTCTAACTGAGACATGCAGATAACTGGATAAAATAGCTCCTTCTGTAATATGTTTTACCCACCAAGTGTTATGCCACCTGCAACCTTTACCAGGGGAGATTTTCTATTACCTGGATTGTTGGTAGATATATTAAATAGCATTGAAGAAGAATCAGTGCTTGCTACCGGTGGACTTGCTCAATGGTATCTTCTCATTAACAACTACATTTTGAGATCTGTCAGTGAAGCAGATTTAATCTCTCTAATGTGTGCCTTGTTAACTCTGTATAATACCAGCCAAATACCTTGGAGAAATCACAGTATATTATAGCATCACAGTTGTCTTTAGCAGCCAGGCATGTTTTATTAAAAAACAAAACAAAGAATCCAATTTCCACCCCAAAAAACCAAAAGACAACAGGTTGGTTTAACAAGACCCGTTTTCCAGGAAAGCCCATTGATTGCTGTTCATTATGTTGTTAGAATCTAGTTATTTGTTGATGGAATCAACAAATGTGATGGTTGGAGGTTGTCTTAGGCATAGTGATCAGGAAATTATAAAAGTTTTCAATTCTTGGAGAAGTAAGGAGAGGGGTCAGCAAAACTGCTACCTTGGACTTCCAGAGGGCAGACTTTGGCTTGTTTAGGAGACTGGCTGACAGAGTCCCTTGGGTGGGAGTCCTGAACGGCAAAGGAGTCCAGGAAGGCTAGACATTCTTCAAGAAGGGAATGTTAAAGGTGCAAGAGCAGGCCGT
>VZTL01063202.1:3245-14231 GCA_013400535.1 Scopus umbretta
TTTTTTTTTTTTTTTTTTTTTTTTTTTTTGACCTAATTTCAGAAGGCTTGTTTGCCCCTGCTGGTAATTATGCTGCTCTTGGAGAACTTCAGCTGTTGATTATAAGGAAAAAGCTCAGTGGAGACCGGTAACTTCCCAGGCTGTGGCCTGCCCACTTCTCCTGGAACACCGCTCTTCCCGCTGCCCTGAACGGTGACTCAGCTTCAGGGCTGTTCAGGAGGGATGGAAACTTTCTTTCTGCAATAGATAGTCATTGCTCTTCTCTGAAATTCTTCTTAAATTCTAAGTTTAAAAAAAAAAAGTTAGTTTTTTCTTTTCATGTTGATCAAACTTATCCTTGGGAAAAAAAGATTAATAACTGAATTATACAAAGAAAAAAAAAGGTAAAAATAGGATGCAGAAAAGTTATCTAACAACCCTCCACAGTGCTTTGTGGACCCTCAAATGACTGGGAAACTGCGTTAAGTAGTGAGTTACCTGTGAAAACAGGCTTAAACCTGAAAATTGAATACTTGTTTGTAGTTGTGCTAATCAGCGTCAGACACACAGAGGTATCACTCTCGCCTTTGTCTCCGCCACAGAGAGCAGTGCAGCTGGTGGAGGGTGAGCTTTTTGCATGGTGCCCTTTCACACCCCCGTGGAGGCGAGCGGCCCCGCCATCCCCGTGTGGCAGTGGCCCCGGTGCCCCTGCGGGGACAGCCGGTGGGCTCCAGCCACTGCCAGCCCCAGCAGCCACTCGGGCTTTTCTTGCGTGTGTGCTTCCTAAATGAACATCTGTTCACTAGAAATTGCATGAAAACTTCAAAACTCGTATCATTCAAATCATTAAACAGCTGTCAAACCCCAAGCACTTAGGAGTATCCAAACGTGTCGTTAAGGGTACCAGTTATCCGCCACTGCCAACGTGCCAGGAGAAGACAGACGTGCCAGAGCTGTTCACAGTCCACGTGGGATATTGCTATTGATTTTATGTACTGGGTGTTCAGATATTACAGTTCTTCACAGCAGGATAAAACACTCAGACAGAAAGCTAGATCAATCCCAGGACGTACTTAAACCAGCTACCCAGAGGTGCAAATCTACTAATAATTTCGGGAGCTCTCCAGCCTCCCTCGAAAAGGCAGCAGCACTGCTAAAGGTCTTTCTGAGCTTACCACCCCCTTTCAATCCATCATCCAACCTGGGACCATATCTTCCAGCCTACTTTTTCTCACTGGTTGTTCCGAGGTCGTACTGATAGAAGCGAACGCTTTCTTTGGACTCGACAATTGATGTGTATCAGTTCAGGGTTTCTGATTATATTTTCAGGAGTCTTTTCTTCAGGTGTCAGCTCCGGGAAGCAGGAACTGCAAATTATTCCTTTGGTGCCAGATAACTCTGATTTGTTAAGGCTGTTGGATTCCTTAAATAGCAGTTGCGGTGGTGATAGTTTTTAAGTTTTGGAGAGTGAGATGAGAGGCAGAACAGGCTGTGGAAAAAAAAAAACAACAAACCCACACAGCTCTTTAATTTGTGGCTTTGTTAACAAACGCTCTCTCTTGGGCAGCCCCACATAGCTGTCGTATACCCTGAATGCATTTGTGTACGGCCTGGGAACAGCGGCGGGGATGCAAAAGACATTGCAGAGGACGAGCCAGACTGACTTGTGTTAACGAAGACGGGGCACAGGCCGTACGCCTGTGACGTGCTGGACAAGTACGAAAGGAAATTTTCTGCATTTTTGTGACTCTTATGCAATTCTTTGCCTCATTAACTTCCTGTACCAGTGAGTTTCACTGTTGAAGTCATATTTGCATGTTAATGAGCTGCAGTCGCATAGACGCATTAGCCTTGTAAGTGTGCATATGCATATTTTATCATGGAATTTAACCCTGGAATATCCACTCGTGTTTTGACAGAAATCAAAAAAGGAACGTAGTAGCTTTTGGGAAGTGTTTATGTTCTGCTGTGTCGTGCATGTGGTTAGAGTCTGGCTTGCTCTCCTGTCCCCAATCTCTATCTTGGCTTTTTCATGGAGGCTTTGGCTTCTGGCCTTCTGCTTGTTCTTGCCGTTTAAAAACAAAAGAGAGATCTGTGCTCACTACAAACACACCAGACGGCGTAGTGGAACACAGCAGGTGATCTGGAAAGTTAGAAATACCTATGTTGCGCCCCCAGAGCGGGTTGCATAGGTCACCCCGCAACTTCTGTACGCATCTACGCTCTGTTAGGTGAAAAGCTAGAGTTTCATAATTGTCCAGGTATCCAGAATTAGGTATTAGCCATAGTGCCTCTCATATCTGAAAAGATAAGTTGAATTAATACGGAGAAGACTACACGTACAACATTTATACCTCGTTTCAGCCATCAGAACAGGGGTTAGAGTGGTATTTATTGATGGGCTTTTTGCTGGCAGTCTGTACAGGGAAACCTGTTACTGGTGTCATGATATCCCAGCAAAGCCTGCACTCAATTCTTCAAATCCAAGGACAGCATCACATTTTTCAATATCAAAGTCTATCATATTTTTTATTGAGGTGGAACAAAAGCATCGTTTCCCCATTTATCTGCTGAAAAATGCCATTTTCTAATCTAGAAATATGCATACAATAGCAGAAGTCAGAAAACAGAGAGCAATATTTCTGTAGAGCTTGTTTTCAATGTGGTGGTGGTTTTGTTTTGTTTTTTTTTTTTCCCAAAAACCTATTTTTTACAGGAAAATATTCTTATAAATGCCTATCCAGGCATTCTTTCTCCTTTTGTCACATGCTGATACAGCATAACCAATACCTCAGCAGCAGTTCAGACCATAACATTTAGAGCATGGCTGTGTAATTTGTGGGGAAAAACCCCAATACAGCGAAGTGTTTTCCATCGTTAGAGAGCAATCACCAGAATTTCTATCAATACATTTGAATGAAATCGGGCATCCAGCTCTGTGAAAAATTAAAACTCAGAGTTCATACAAAGATGAATATTCACAGGCCTATTTGAATTCATGCTTCTAACCAAGCAGATGTAGGTTACGTAGAAGAGAAATTCTGCTAATTTCATGTCTGAATATAAATAATTCAACAAAGAAGTACTGTTGTACATATTAAATGACGGTCTTCTATAAACGATGCAGCAGTTCAATTTGTTCAGCAATATATTTTTTTTTTGGTGCCATGTAGTTCCCATGACTGGCACTTTGATGTTAGTGGGTAGCTGGAAAATGATTAATCTGTTGCAGTTCCATAATAAATTAATTTGTATTTTGGTCAGTTCTGCAGCACTTTGCAGTTCTGTGCCCAACTGCCTCATTAATGTTTGCATAGCACTTGGAACAGATGAAGCGGCGAATGACTCCTATTCATGTAATCGCTTCTCAAACGCGACCCGGCCCTCGCCTTCGCGGCACTGGGGAAGCTCTCACCGAAGCTCACTGGAGAAGGCTTCGCAGTTGAGGTCTGGCTTACCCTCAGTGCTTTGGGTTGTTTTTTTTTCCCTCTGAATTAATCGAGGGTTTTTTGGGTTTTTTTGTTCATTTGAAGCGCCTGTATTTTCAAATGCCGCAGAAAGAGCTGTGCCCGCGGCCCCCTACTCCTCCCCGCGGTTGCGCCATCTTGTGGGCAGGCGGCCATTAGCCGCGGGCGAGCGGGTCACGTCCGCACACCTCCTTTACGGGGGTCCCGGGCGCTCGGGCCAATCAGGACGACAGGCGTGGCAGGACAGGGGCGGGTACGAGCACGCGCCGCCTATAAAAGCGCGCAGCGGCGGCGGCGGGCCCTGGCGTGAGGGGAGCCTCTGCCCAAAGCCCGCGAGGTTTCTGTGCGTGTCCTGTGGGCTCAGGTTGTGGCGAATGGGTTTTAAATGGCCCGGTCCGCAGAGGGTTGCGGGCGTTAGTTAAGACGGCTTGATGTGTGGAGGGCTGTCGGGGAGAAGTTTTGTGAAATGTGCCGCTCCGTGCAGCCTCCGGCTTAAAATAAATGTTCGATTAATGCCACGGGCCTACTGAGGATCCCTAAAGAATCTGCCTGGCCACCATAGCAGTGGGTGATGAGGTCACAGGAGGGCGGTGACGTAACGCCAGCAACACTGGGCTCGCTGTGAGTATAGATTTTCCCACTGAAAACTGAGTACTTGACATCCCATAACCTCACCGTCGGAGCAAACACGCCGCTGGAGGTTATTGCCATGAGTGCGCTGGTCTTCCATCAGGAAAGGTTTTAAAAGCTGCCTAAAAAATGTGCTTTGAATTGTCAGTTGGAGGCAGCGCTGGCTAGTTACTCCAGCAGAGGGCTTTGGACAGGCATTTTCCTGGAATAAAAGGTGTTTTTCTGGAATAAAAGGCTGTTCTCTTTCCCAGCTTGGGGCAGGCTGCTGCCAGCAGGAGAGGACAGTAAATGGTGGGGCCCCTGTGGGAGATGAGAACAGTTCATCCTCTGTATTTTCCCAAATGTTAGTGTGTTTCTGTGGGGACAAACATCTGTGTGCCAGCTAACTTGTGCTTCCATGGGCACGTGGGCAGCAGGAGAGCAGAGCAGGTAGCGGGGTCACCAGCCCTAAATGTTCCAGCGAGGGATGAGGTGGAGATGGGTTCCTTGGGCAAAGGTACAGATCACTTTTGCAGGCACTTGCTGTGGCAAATGCTGTTAATTTTTTAACAGTGGAATTCGATTTTATGCATTTCCTGGCAGTGTCTGGACTCCAGCCTGAAGTTAAGCTCCCCCAGACTGTTAACCACTGGTTCAACTCTAGTCTCAACTCTCCCTGTGTCCCACGCAACATTTACCGCCTGTTGAATATGATTAAACTGATGGGTGTTAAATGTGCTTTTGCCGTGTCGAGGGACAATTTTGCTACAGCTGATAGTTGTTGTGTTGTTAATGGGACGTGGTGCTGTAAATTTAAAGGCTTTTGAGGTAAGAACATCTGGAAGTGGTGCAGTGAAGACAGTGGGCGTTACAGGTTGCTGTGGATGATGGCAGTGTGAGATGCCGAGACATGCTGTGGAAGTGATGCAGGAGCTGGCTGAGGTCCGTTCCTTTCCTCAGTGCTGGAGTCCTCCCAGGAAAGGTCCTTTCCTTGTACTTTCTGTTGCTGATGGAGCCCAAGTGTCTTGAACTCAAGCCAGCAAGCATTCCTCTAATGTCAGGGAAGAATTCTACAAACTTCATACAATTAAAATTCTCCTTTCAATTTGGGATGAAAAGTTAAAGAAGTGGGGTCATCAGCACCACCAAGTGCATCTGCCCTTGTTGTCTTCTCCAAGCCTGTCAAAGTTTGCTGCTGTGATGAAAACCCTGCTAGAAACTCCGTTTGGCCATTTCTTCTCCTGTAATGCCAGTCTGCTGTGTTTTCTGGGCAAGTCCAGACTCTCTCTAGGGGTGGACAGAAGCTTCCTTAATACATATAAACTTGTCAACAGAATTAAAGGTGCTGTTGATGTGGTGGTGATGGGTGGTAATAATAACTGATATTAATATGGTGCTATGTATTATATTACAGAGGTTTGAAGCCAGAGGACACGTAATTCTAGAGTGAAGCAACTGAAGCTGGAGATGAAAAGAGAATGGTTTAAACTAGGGAAATAAAGAGTGAGAAGGGAAGAAACTTCAGAGGGGAAGACTTACTCGAGCTAAGAAGGCACTGGGATAAGAACAATTAAATCTGAAGTGGGCAACAATTCATTTAAACTGAAACCAGAAGACTTTAGCTGCCAGAGTGGGATTCTACAGTATCATTCAGCTGTGCATAGCTCTAAAGGGAAGCTAAGAAAATACATGTGATTATGTGTAATATATGCTTATTTAGGGATTATATGGCAAGTTTTGCTGTGATTGCAGAGGATTTGACTCAGCCTCACAAGAGGTCTGTATCCATTTTACGTCGCTGATCCGGCAGCAGTGAAGCCCTCGCGAGATGTGACCTGACTCTGATTTAGGCTGTGATTTCCCAAATTATAAAGTTAGAGACCATATCAGTGCAATTTTCTCATTTCTCTTTTACATGCAGATGATTAGGTGTATTATGTTTTTCTCTGTTTAGCTCGCAAGTCCATCTGGGCGAGTTTAATTACGTCTTTCTGAAAAGTTATCGAGGTAAGATGATGCACTTTAAATAAAATAGAGACTATACAGACATTTTTATAAGCAGATGTTCCAACTACCTGGCTGTGTATTGATCCCCTGTGCGTTTTATGTGATGCCTCTCTTCAATTTAGCTTCTTTGCATTGGAATTAGTATGTACGTATTGAAATTAAATCTCATTTAGGGAGTTACAAAAATACCTACTTTTCCAAGCATCTATCAAATTAGGGAGAATATGGACCCAAAATACTTTTTTATTGCCAATAAAAATGAAGCTCTACAGCAAAATTGGAGGTGATTAGTCTCTTGCTTTATAGGTGAGATACCATATGATTCTTAGAAAATCTAAATGTTATTGGAAAGGGACCTCATTTTGTATTGCTTGTGTGGTCATTGAGGAGAATGAGAAGGTAAGAGATGTGGTGCAATGCAAAACCTGCCGGGTCGTTGTATGGTCTGAGAGCTGCAGTACTGGGCTACAGCGTAGATCTAGAAATAACAATCTATGTATTCATTGCAGGCAAGACACTGTTCTCCTGCTTCTTGAGATTTCGGTTTGGAGCTTGTGTTTACTGCTGTTTATCTTGAATTGCTGGGGAAATTCTGGCAGGATTAGTCAGAAACCTGCCCCGTAAACATTTCATCCCCTGACACTGCCCTGCGTAGGTACAAAATTTCTTTCCCTTTTTTCCACACTTTTGTGGGTATTTTAATCATACAGAATAGTAACAGGAGTCACTGGGGGAACCATTAGCTTCCACTCAGACTGGTGGGGTTAAATCCCTTGGTTTTGCCTTCTGCCCTTACGTCGTGCAGCGGAGCATTAGCTGACCAAAACCGATGTTGGCAGCGATCATCGTGACTTGGATAAAGGTTTTTCAGCTAAGCAGTGATCACGGGTGATTATCCAAACGGAATAAAAGGGTAAAGGGTCAATTCAGCTTTGGTAATTACAGTACTATAAATGTGGGCAATAACAGAATTACCCTTTACTGACAGCTAAATGTGTAAATAGGCTGGCAGAGCCTTGCTGGATAACGTTATCCGTAGCAGAAAGTGAGGCTCTTTGCGACGTTTGCGTGATTTGGTGGGGTCTCTCGTAGGAATGCATGTTGCCTTCTGCAGCTAGGCGCTGGTTGTCGCAAGTGCTCCAAGTCTTACAGGATTTGGGCCATTAAATAGAACAGATGCTTATGTATTCCTGCAAGTTTATGCTCAAAGTCAGTCTGTGGCAAGTAAGTGGGCTGCTCGCGATAAATACTGCTTTTAATGAATAGAGCACAGAATGCTATAGTGCAACTCATTCATCTGAACATTGTTTAATGCTGGTTTATTGAAGCGTTTGTCAAATGCTGTGACAGTCTGCGCTCTGAAATTAAGGATATACTCACGACAGGCTGCACTGACTCGTTATTGCGAGTTTTAGAAAAGTTTTCCTGTGTATTACGAAGAAAAAGCAAAAGTTGCACATTATCACTTCAGTGCTTCAGCTTTGTTTTTCCTAACGTATTTGAGCTTTTTATTTTGCAATAAAGTACACGTTTTTAGCTTCATAAATCAAGCTAAGGCACAATTGTTAAATAGTCTAGATCATATTAATTAGGCTGTGAAGCAAGGCAAGCATTAGAACCATTTATAATCGAGTACTGCAGAAGTTGCTAATCAATGAGATGGGCAACTAATTAACCAGCCAGCAGTCAGCATCTTCAGCTGAAGTTGGTGACTTTTGACTTAATTAAACTTCCCAGGTGTCATGAAAGTATGAAAAATATATCTATCTTAATATATTGATGTATCTTCATGCCGCTTTCCCGAGTTTAAACCTACGAAGTTTGCATCTGTTTTAAGGAAAATTGTCATTTATAAAACACCTCATGTCCATATCGTATAGCTAAAAAGTACCTCTGAGAAGGCTTTGTTTGAACTCTGTCCAGTGCTCGTTGAGTACAGCATGAATTTAGATGGCTTCCTCTGCGTGTCTTGAAATACCTGCCATACCATCTTTTCATTCGTACCTTCTAAAGCCTTCACGGCTGCCACGTAGATCCCTGACAAAGTGTGGAATATTCTCACCGTTTTTACTTGAGGAAACCAGGTAATATAATGGGTGTTCAGTGAGACTCGGAAGAATAAATTATTCCTGCCCCTGCAAGCTTGCTGTCTGCTTAACTGGACAACATGAAACGCTCGCTGAGAGCCTGATCAAGCTTTATTCCTGTAGCATTTCATCCTCCTTCCATTTTCCATATGGTCTACGTGAAATGGCATTTTCTCTAGGTTCGTGCTGTGTGGGCTTTACTGGAAAACATCTGAAGAGAGACTTGAAAGAAGGCAGGCTGATGGTTGGGCTTTCTGGGATATGAAAGGAGTAATGCAGAAGACAGCAAGATAAAAAGGGGCTGGAGATGGCTGGATGCATGAGTGGAATGAAGATGAGAAATACGCTCTTCCTCAGCTACCGAAAAATTGCTTCCAAATTCTTGGTGTCAAGTAATCTACATCAGATTGTCTTCTATAAGGTCCCTTAAAAGGGGAATTATATATGAAACAAATAATCGCATTGTTACATTTCTGAGCTTTACTGCGAAAACCCTGGTTGCGGCAATAACTCGAAGTATCGTGTTCTTTCACCTCGCACGTTTGTCATGATTTTGTGATCCCCTGGAATGTGTAATGCAGATCTGATGCCCGCAGTACGCCAGCGGTCTCCAGCCTTCCTTTTGGTTGATGCGCAAGTACACCATGACCGTACCCAGACGAAGTAAATACAGGCAACTCTGAAAGTGCAAACAGGGATGATACTTACTGTCAATTAAAATAAAAAAAAAAAAGTAGGAAGAAAGGCTTAAGGAGACAAGCTTCATTCTTGCTGTTTTCTTCCTGAGGGAAAGAAGTATCTTTGAAAGAGGTAGAGATGTGAGACCAGAGCGCAGGCTGAGGAGTGGTACATCTGCCAGTATAGCAACGGTGGCTAACATGACAGCTCTGAAATAATAATTGAGACAGACCCCAAAAAACCTCTAACGGGCATCAAAACAGGGAGAGTTGGGGCTGTGGAAGGGTTGATACGGTCTTGAAGACCAGCCCGTGGGGTCCAGCTGTCACCAGGGCACCTGGATGAGAGCTGGAAGGTGCTTGTTTGCACGCGTTGGCTCTCTTCAGTCCCTCTGGGTTAGGAACACTGAAGTACTTAAGGAGAGAAAACAAGTCTAAAAGGCAGCGCAGCACATAATCAAACTGTTATTGAAATACATATTCCTCGACTGGAATAAAAATGCTCTCCGTAGCAATATGAAGATGATGCCTCTCCTGAGCCAGGGAGCCCAGCTGCAACTCTCAAGTCAAGTGGCCAAGAACAGTTACCAGTAATGGCTACGTCTCTCATTTTAGAAATGGGAAAAAACTCCGCAGATGCTATCGCATATGGAAAAAACAGAGTAGGGCTGCTGGGTGGAGTGGGCTCCCCGGGATGCACCGGTGTCCCCTCTCCGTTTCCAAGGAGGGAGGACAGGCGCTGGGTCCTTATTAATCTGTGCTCAGTAATGTTAGCTACTCACTTCAAAAGATGATAGCTAATTTCCAGCATACGTAACGTGCAGATGCAAGGCATTTCCTTGTTTTCAAGGTCTAAATAGCTGGATACACGTTAAAGCCTGCATCCACCACCTTCTTAGTGAAAAGCAGAGGTTCCCTGTGCCTTTTTTTCTTAGTTGTTGTAATATCCTCATGATAACGCTCTTCAAACAACTAATTGGAAAATGATCTGCGTAGAGTTTTCCAAAATATCTTAATACTGGCTTGACTTCATCAAGTTTAGCAGTCGCTTTCGTTTCTTGATTTCTACTCCATTTCTGCTTGAACTTGCATGTTTTCTTTTTTCTAGCTTTTGTTGGTACGTTCATGTACTTGGGAGAGAATATGGAAGTTATTCCCTAGTGCAAGGCAAAGGAGTGATGTGCCATCAGTTAGCTGGAGGAGAGAGAACCTAGCGCTTTCTCATGTAAATTATGTGAATCCTGGATGTAAGCCAGGCATTCATTTTGTTAAAATGGGGTTTGATAATTGAAACTAATTTAACATCGACCCCATTAAGTTGCATTTTATTGCTCATTTAATATGCCTGTCTCACAAGCTCCCCGAACTAGGCAGCGGCTTTGTAACGGGAGTTTCTAATTTGCCAGAGCTCCGGCCATGGAGGTGTAAATGCCGAGTTTGCTCCGTAGGGTCAGCACCAGACGTTCCGCCTACGTTTGGTCAAGGCGGCATCTTTGTGCGGAGTTGGTGTATCGGCAAGCGCTTGGGGTCGGCGCTGATGGGAGGGGGTTAAGCTGAGCAGCTTCAGCTTGTGCGGGCTTGCTGCGGAAACCCACTTCTTCTGGAAAGCAGCCTCCCGGATGGTCCGGCATCGCTCCTTGTGGCCCAGCAGAGCCCTCCCCGTCGCTCCCTGCGGGGTTCTGCATCCCCTGTACCGCTTGAGAAGGAAAGGGTTTCTCAGACCTGACAGATAACCCGAGTCCTCCGATAGTGCAAGTCATTACATTGACTTCTGTCAGAGAATGCAATTTTAAACGAGCTGAGGAGCTGGCTCATTGTGTTTTAATGACACAGGATTTCCGTGTTCTGCCATCCTGCGTCTGGTTTCCTCTGCCTTGCTGCTCTTTCGCATGATTCCTGTATTTCACCACTAGCTACATATTTTCTGCAATTTATGAATCGCCAAATAATCTCACGTTTGGTTAGCATCCCTTCTGGCATTAATCGCAGTGCAGCGCTAGGTGATGGTTAGTCAAACACAGTTGCATTTATCAAAACAGTGAGGGGAAAAAAAAAAGGTCAAAGAGCAAGAAAATACAGATGTGTGCAAACAACCGTGATGGATTTTTTTTTTTTTTTAATTTTATTTTTTTTTTTACAAAATTGTTTTCTTCTTAAACT
>VZTL01063202.1:14297-50413 GCA_013400535.1 Scopus umbretta
AGAAATGATGTTGAAAATCAATGAGATCCTGCTTTAAAAACAAACAAAATACACGTTCTCTGTCTGTGAATGTCCTCAGGAATCAGATCAAACCCAGAGAGAGAGAAAGCAGGTCAACCTTGTCTTCAGCGCACTGTTGCGTTTAGTGTTTCCACCATCCTGAGCAGATTCAGAAATCGGTGCAGCCCAGAGGCAGGCGATGAAGAAACCGTGGGCAAGGCTGCAAGAGCACAGGACCAGCTTCACGTGAGCCTGCAGCTGCAAACATCTGTAGTGTGTGCCAGTGGACTACGGCGTGCCTGGCCGATGAAGCCCTGATGTTGCAGCCCTGCCACGGACAGTTTGAAAAGGTCAGGAGCTGCCTGACTGAGGCAAATAAAAGCACAGGAAACGGGGATCTGACCTGGGATTTGGGGAAGAGAAGTCTTTACCTTAGCCTTTGGGTATTGCTCGTTATTCCTGGAATACGGATGTTCTGATGGCATCGTTGCAGGCAGTAACGGTCCGATGGCTATGTTTCTCATCATTTTTTTTAATGAATGATGTTGAATCAAACTTCTAAAATTTTATGAAGTCGCAATTTCAGTTTGTTCCGACACCTGTCGGGCTCGGTGTTTCTGTGCCGGTGTGGCGGTGCTGGTTTTGAAACGTGCTTGCTGTGTGTAAAATGTGCTTATAGCGTTGGTTTTTCTCGGCGATACAAGCTGAATGTACCTGTCAGTGTTTTGCAGGATTGATTTGTGAAAGGGTGTTAGCCTGTTAGGTCGTAACACGTTGGAGTCAGCAGTAGCGTTCACAGTTCTTGCAAGGTGTTGGTTTAAAACAACGGCAGAGGCTTTTAACGCTTTTTTTAGTTTAACTTTCCTTAATGTGACATCCAATTACTGGTACAGCTTACCCACCCCTTCTTGTTTTTAAGTGTAGACATTGTCTGGCATTTTACTGTTTTCTTCTAAAAGTATTTAGGAGAAGACGCATGAAAATACAGCAGTTAACATTACACCAGTTAGCGAGGATTTTATGTCATTTGAGCAATGTCATAACATAGCTTAAAAAAAAAAAAAAAAAAAAGAGCATTTTTAACGTGTGTCAGCTGATAAAATGTGCCAGTCCAAATCAGTGAAATTACAAGAGCCAAGATCTTCATGCGCTTAATAATTAGCAAGACAGAGATTCTGGCAAAAATACTTTCAGAAAGCCGAGTCCGAAAGGCTGAAGCTTTGCATTAATGCTTGTTGTGGTTTTGTCGGGTTTAATTCTCTTTGCATTCTTCGGGAGCTTTTTTTGGCGTGAAGGAAATTGAATTGCGGCATCTGGAAGCGCCGCAGAGGGGCTCGGGGTGTCGGGGTGTGGTGGCCGGGGGGCTGCTCCGTATTTCGGGCTCCGGTCCCTCCTGCCTGCGTGACCGACTGGCGCGGCACAACGCAGGCACAGGGGCTGTTCGGCGCCGTTTGCCGTGGAGGCGGCGCTCTGTGGGCACGTGGCATCGTTCCCGGGAGCGCAGGTTGCGCCGTTCGTGGCTCTCGCCGCGTCCCATGGGTGCGCAGGCAGCGGGAGGACCTTGAGGAGCTCCGGTGCCCGCAGCGAGGCTCCGAGTGTCGGCACCAGACGCACTTACAGCTAGAAAAATGAAACCCCTTCCAGTGCACTGAGCTGCTGATGTGCAGACCTGAGAGCTGCCTTGGCTGCCCCTGGCAGAGAGCCGGTGGAGGCAGGGGAAAAGGGGAAAAATTTAGAGAAAATAACAAAGCATTTTCCCCTACTTTGCTTAGTCACACTCAAGGACGCAGAGGAAGCCCTGCTGACCTACTCTGCAGGAGTTACGTCTTGTTCCTTGCAATCATCGTTTTTTATGAACAGGAGAACGTAGTAGTTTAAAAACGATTTAAGTTGTTTCTGAAGACTTGAGAAGATTTCATGTAAATTCATCAGTTACTTTGCAGCTGCCCACATAGCATTTAAAGTAATAAAAAATGTATTAGTTTCACTATACAAATGTATTAGCATCCAGTCTGTACTTAAATGAAAAATGTATTAGCTAAACCATATGAATGTATTACCAGCGTCTCTGTAGCTGTGTAATGCTTAACTTGAGCTGTCCTTCATTATTAATACAATCTAAAGTATACAATAAATGCTGCAAATACACTCCGTATAGAGACTTGAAGTGACAAAAGAACCCCTCTGTGTGCACCAAATTTCTGCATTTATTTTCAGTGCTCATCTACAGCAGTTCAAGGGCAATGCTCTGAAAGTGAAGCGTGTTGTCACCAAGCATGAGGAGAGCGCTTTCGTGGGTGGGAGCACGGTTTAGTTTGCTGGAATTGTAGGTTCCTTGTGAGAAGAAGAGTTTATTTGTGCTTATTTTGCACCTGTCTTACGGTCATGAAAATGTTTACGTACAAATGTTTGCTTGTTTGGACTGGTACCAGAGAGTCATGAATTCTTGATTCGTTGCACTTCCCAAAAAAGCAGACAGATGAAGAACAAAACCCAATGAGAAGATCGTAACGGGGGCAGATGACCACATTGCCCGGGGGACCGTGCCAGAGGGTGTGAGGTGTCAGGCTGCACGGCAGGCCGTGCCAATTGTAAATGTCGGCGTTTCCATTAAAAACGAGATCAGATTTCCCCTGCAGCAGAGAAATTGTAGAAAGAGACAAGGCCTCCCAAATTTCTTTAAAAGTCCATTTTTTGAAAAGTTATTAAGTACCATAAAACGCTTTAGAATGCAGAGGGATGAAAGAAAAACTACAGGATTTTTGAAAGTCTTTTCTTTCAGAAATGCAAGCAATAAAAAAATGTCATTAAACCATTATTTTTTTGTATTGGATTGGAAAACAAGAAGAATTCATATGAAGGTAAGCGTAACCACAACCCGCTTGATAATACGAGGCCGAATTAGGTGTTCGTGGTTCAGCACATGCCTTCAAAGCAGGAGCGTAGGGGTGGGTGTGTGGGGGCTGGTTAATTAGAACGCTGTCTGATTTCCCTGAAGAAGCTATGATACAGCGATAAAAACGGAATCCTCCGTGGTGCGCCTCCTTCCGTGGAGGATCAGCCATATTCCAGATCCCCTTAGTTTCCATCTGAAGTAAGGCTGCGGCGTGTACGTACAGTGATTATTCCGTTTCCAACACTGAGCCCTGACGCGGTGCCTACGGAGACGGAGCAGACCGTGCCTGTAAAGTGATTGCAGTGTATTTGGGTAGAGCTGCTTCTTTCGTAAACCTCCAGGCACAAGATGACACGAACTGCCTTCCCCACCGATAACTACGTACCAGGGAACCTCATCCGAGTTAGGTTGGACGCAACGATGTAAGGATGCCCCGGAAAACAGAGTGGAAGGTGGGAGATGCTCTGATGCAAAGCAGCCCGTATGTGCACGCTTGCTCTTCTAGTTGGCTCCTTGCTCCTGGGCTGCGGCGCTCTTGAGGGAGCAGATGCAGCTCTGCGGGGCATCGCCAAGAGGGATTTTGCTCCGGGAGATGACCGGAGGTGTTTAGTCACCAGTTTTGTTTGAATTTTCAGTCTCAGAAATAGCAACTTTCTGTTATCAGTAGCAGTCGTGAAAGAGGCAGCTCTTTGCAGACCCACCCAGGTCACGGCTAGTTTAATATGAGTGTACTTCTGAGTTCACACTGCTTTTCAAGGAGTTTTTCTCATGAAAACTCCTGCTCCCTTGACCATTTCATAGAATCATTAAGTTTGGAAAAGCCCGCTGAGATCATCCAGTCCAACCGTCAACCCAACACCACCGTGCCTACTAAACCATGTCCCGCAGTGCCACATCCACACGGTTTTTGAACCCCTCCAGGGATGGGGCCTCCACCACCTCCCTGGGCAGCCTGTGCCAATGCCTCACCGCTCTTTCAGGAAAGGCATTTTTCCTAATATCCAATCTAAACCTCCCCTGGCGCAACTTGAGGCCATTACCTCTTGTCCTAATTTATGGCCATAGGTTAATTTTTTTAATGTCTCTCCATATTTTGTAGTGTACATCCAGTTCAGATTTCATAATGGTCAAATTTAGTTTTCTTTTGATAAGGTGATCTCGATACTTGCTTACCGTACCAGTGTAAACATTACATTCCCTTTCTTGTTCTTTGGAGCACGTTTTTAATAGTGTTTACTCCGCATTGTTTTAGGTACCCAATTTGTGAATCAAGGCACCAGAGTTAGACAACAAAATTCAATAGATGGTCAATGAAAATGGGTGATTGGGATCCTTTATCAGAGATGGCACGCTGGGTGCTAATGACGGTGTCAGCCATTCTGTATCTTAATCAATTCCAGTGATCTCATTTATAATTTTTACTGACGAGTAGTTATTCAAAGAAGGTAAATTGACTATCTGTGTAATTTGCTTCTTGGACACAAAAGGCTCAAAATTAACAGGCTTTTTTTTCCCCCGGAGAAATCTTCCTTCCTGCAGTCTGGTGTTCTGCTAATTAGTCCTTTGTCCCTTTTTGTTTTCTAAAGGTGACAGAGAAACCTGAAAGGGATCGGTATGTGCGCGGTGCGGCCAGCAGCTGCTGGTTGACCACTGCTGGCGAGGTCTGCGTTGCCTCGGGTGCCATCCCAGCCTGCAGGCTCAGCGTTGCTAGTTTTCCGTGATCGGGCATGAGCGTAAGTCTGCACCAGCACACAAGAAGTCAGGGTTTGTGACCAGAATCACCTCATGTTTGCAAGATCAGCCCGTTTTGTGTGCATCTCTCCGTTGCTGGGGGAGGACAGAAGTCGGGGCAGTGTTCTGGTTGTGTTCGAAAGCTAATAATGGAATATTGTAAATCAGAGGACTAAGCAGGGTGCCCATTAAAAAGGTACTCGTGATGAGATCTTAGAAATACCTTGCTTTATTAACGCTGACAAGGAGTACCTTTAAGCTACAGCCTTTCTGCTTTGTTGTGCTACAGGTAGTTTTTAAAACAATCAATTTACAAAGAACATTTTTTTTTTTCTTTTTCATGCTGTTAAAGCAAATTGGTATGTAATTAGATTTATATACTGAATAATCTTATTTGCATATCCAATTAATTCTTCCTGTTTTAATTTGTTAGGGTTGGATTCACATTAGTAGTAAAAAGTAACACTTAAATTATCGAGGACTGAAATTTTCTTTTACTATAATTTGTTCAAGAGGTTGCATTAAAACTTGGTCCTGAGCATCCTCTTCCTTTTAGATGCGATTAAGTAACATGGGAAAAAGCAGTCAAAAGAAAACTAACCTGTGTTATAAAAACAGTAAGGGTCTACTTAGCTGACCAAAGCAAATGTGGTGTGAATTTAGGCTTTTTAAACATCTTGCTTAAGGTCTGTAGATGTCCAAAGGCTGTGTAGAATTTTCCCTGCAGAGTATTAGCGGACTGTGTGAGCATTGGGAGGATTGACTGTTCTCCACTGACTTTAACTGTCAAAGTCGTGGAGTCCTCACTTGAAGTAGGAGCTCTTTTTCTAGTCATCTGTTTATCATTTTGGCTGTCTTGACTTCTCACGTCAGCCTTCAGAAATGCAGAAGACAAGCAAAAAAAACAGGAGAGGGACCTGATTTACAAAGGCAAGTGTAAAGATGCCCTAAATTCCACACGTTCCGACGCAACAGGGGAGGTATTTAGCACCGGTGAAAACAATGCCACCGTGTTAGGTACCGAGGCATACAATTTTAGCAGCTTCCCGTAGACCTCTACAACTCTATTAGCTGGACAGAGGGGGTTCTTTCGCATAGTCCCAAGTTCCATTTTTTTTCTCTGAATCAGGAAGTAGCTTGGCACAATCCCTGCCTCTAAAATCTATGTGAAGAGCCATGGTCATTCCTGCCAGGCGTATGACTGAAGGGCTTTCCATTGATGGCTCTGCTACTTCTTCATGCTCTTCATGAACTTCAAGTTCCAGTTTCAGAGCTGCTGAAGCTGAATGGAGACCTCTTGGGCTGTGAGAGTGCTGAGGAGATAACACCAGGGCTGAAAAGTCAGCAAGCCAAATATATATTCAAACGTGCGGAAGCCAGTTTCTTCCCAGCATGTGTGAGACATCCAGGTGGTAGTCCTCCTTCCCAGTTACCCTTACAGCTTATTTTGAGTTTGGGAGCCAGGGTTCTGTGAGCCATGGAGGAAAAAACAAAGTGATTGATGAGTCATAATAAAAGGGCAGAACAGACACATTGTAACCTGAAATTAAAGTGGTTATTTCAGTACAGTGGAAGGGCAGGGATGTAAAGGAGCCTGGGACCTCTCTGACAGGTGAGAACCTGTTGACTCGGAGCAGGAACGTCAGTCGGAACTGTGTCATTACTGTCTGGTGGATAAAAAAGAAGGCGAAGCGTCGTCTGCCACGGTGAGAAAGGCACCATTAAACGTTTAATGGTGTCTTCGTTTAATGTCACTTGAATCGTGCAGTAAATGTGGCGTATAACACGCGCGCAAGCTTCACGGTGCGGTTTGACCTCAAACCTTTTAATTCAGAGGCGATCGCAGCGCAGAGCTCGGGCACAGCGTGATGCCTTCACCGAACGCTCGCGATGCGATGATCGCCCACGAACTCGAGACTGCAAGGGTGCAGTTACGCTGCTGCCGTTAATCTGCCACAGTGAAAAAGGTATGAGCTCTAGCAGGCCAAAGTTGTCGTACTGCAGGCGGGTGCCCATACTTCGTCTTCCACGCGGGATGAGAAAACGTTGCCTGAACTTGACATATAGACACAGGTGTACATTTTTAATTTATTTATTTATTTATTTATTTTAATTTCAAAGTGTGCCTCGAGTTCTTAAGAGATTTTTAAATGTGTTCTTGTAGTTACTGGGAAGAACCTCCTATCCCTTGGGAAGACGTCTGCCCATCTGTCTGCTGCATCAATTTGATGTACCATAAGCTACCTATTTTTAACCTTTTCTAATGGCAAGCTTGCTGCTCACCTCTGCGTGCCCTTCACCCTTGTCACGATGAGATTGATGGCAGAGGAATCTGCTGTTCTCATAAAAGTTAAGGGTCTTGATTTCAGTTTAATACCCAACCACTTTATTGCACATTTGCCTGAATGTATCTCTGCTTTTCTTTGATTCCAACATTTTGAGCAGCTTGTTCTGCAAAATGTTAACTGTCTGCAGGAAATCACTGCCATTGAATATACAACCTGTTACCAAAACCCCACAGTTTTATTCTTTTTGTGTAAGAAACAGGGCTTGGAGTTGTGGACTTTTATTACTGCCATCGGAGGGTTAATGAAAGTAACACTTGATTACAAGGGAAAAAACTCATTAGAAATAGTCAACATGCGAAGCCTAAAAATCCATACGGCTTCCTTTTCTCTTCATGTCAGTAGACAACTGGGCTGCGTGTCCAGTGTCCACTGAAATCGGAGAAAAACCGCCCCGTGATTACAGCAGATGGATCGTACTGGGACTGAATGGTTGATTCAAGAGGCTTTAGCCGAAATTGCGTCAGTGAAAGGGAGGTGAACTAAGAATTGGCATACGTAGGTCCGTGAAGCTGCTTCAAAGTGAGCAGGGGACGTTGCAGAGTAAGGGGTTAAGAACTGAAAATAAAAACAATGATGTATTTAAATGATTTAATACATGAGGGAAATATTACCACAATTATATTGCAGTGATTTGAAATATGTCCTCGGGTAAATTGCATTGGATCCTAATTAGCGACTATTGGTTGATAGTTAAATTCAGTGCCGGGGAAAAAAAAACACCCAACAACAACAACAACAACAAAAAAAACAAAACAAAAAAAACCCCACAAATTAAATGGGTACAAGTGCTTAGCTATTGCCTGCATCTCCAGACACTGCATTTGTTGAGCCATTTTGTGCTATTTTTACCTAAAAGGTGAAGTCACCACGGCAGATCCAACCAAGGTAGTCTGCCTGCAGGTCACGGGAAACACTTTGGTTGTGTTGCAGCCCGCCGGTGTGAAATACAAATAAGGTGACAGTTGGTGGCAAAACAATTTCTGTGTACTGGTTTTATCTCATGAGGAACAAGTACACCCTTCTACTGCATAATAAAAATAAATAGTGTACCGGGGCCGGTGCCCCTGGTAGCTTTGGCTATAGCTGTAAGATATGAATAGGTATACAGATAATATATTCCCTCTCTTGTTCTCTCTAATCTCTCCATCTGCCTACTTTGTAAACTGTACTTGACCAAGCTACAAACAGCTTTTAGTTTCTAAGGGCAGGAGAAGACAGTACACATCCCCTCGTGTTGGAAAACTAAGTGAAAATAACCTCTAGCTCTAAGGCACTTATTGAAAACCTATTTTAAATTGAATACACAAGCCAAGATAATACAGGCTGTTTGATAAGAAACATTAGAGAAATCCATAACACAAGGCTTTTTATTATAGGTTTATTACATCAATCTCTCCAGTGGGTAATGGAACTTGTAAATACACTCTTATGTAGGAGTCTCCTTGCGGGCTTTTTATTCATGCTGAAGTAAGCACAGCAAACTTACTTGCTGTCAGGGTACATTGAATTTAAGATTAGTATTTATTTTGGTTCTAAAGAGGTTTTGCTTTTGTGAATTGGAAGTTGGCGGAGCAGCTGTATGAGAGGAGGTGGGAGCTGCAGGGGGCGCGGGGGGTAAATGAGTTTTCCAAGCAAACCGCTGGCACCCACGCAGGGTGTGGGTGCGCATCGTGGGGCACGGGTCCTGTGCTTAACTGCTAGCGTGCGGGAGGGACGTGGTGGTTTGTTTAAGACGGAGCTTGCTGGGTTTCCACTGAATAAACCCAGCAAGATCAAAAATCATCTGTGGGATTGGAGAAAATATTTAAGGGAAAAATTTACTGCGTTACCACACATAGAAACGCGGTCACAGCGTACTTTTTACTGTACACGTTTGTTCTTTGGTATGAAAATACGTGTAATTCTTTTCTAGAGCTAAGCTGCAGCAATAACCCAGCGTGTTTTTGCTTACTTGGGAGAAGGTAAGGGTGCGTTTGTACTGAAGAAAGAGTTACGGCAAGGTTTACCATGAAGTTCAAGGGACAAAAAAAGTTAAAGTTGTATCAATACTACCAAAAAGAAATGACAAGCTTTTAAGTCTGTTTGTTGGAGGGCATAATAATTAATTGGTAGCTGACTTAATACAGGGAAAAATCTCCTTAATTGGAGGATGTTAATTGCAAGGACCAGAAACCTGTTGAGGTGTCAGCAAAGTCAGCATTTAACGCGTGACTTCAACAGCTTGACTGCTGCAGTTAATGCCAGTCCTGATTATAGGGGTGTATTTTCACTCGTGCAATACCGGGCAAAAGGTGGTGTCAGTGGGCTGCAAATGGCTGCAATATAAAACACATTTTTTCAATTTTTTCATTGCATAGCTCGGGTGCATTCTTGGAATTGCAAAGCTTAATCCGAGTCACACAACCTCCAGTCAACAAGTTGATTGCAACTGAAATCCATTATCTTTTTCTAGCGGATGGTAGAGATGGAAAAAAATGCCACGGAGATCTTGAGCCGGGTTCTTGGGCAAAGGCTTCACCAGCTCCAGGTGACCTGGGCAGGGACAGTGGTTGAAGGCTCCCCGGGTGCTGCTCTTCGGGGAACCACAGCCACTGCCTGCGCAGGCAGCGGGTGGTTCCCAAGTAATGAGCAAACTTCTCTGGGTGCTGGAGTATCCAGTTTTGTAAGCAGCTACCTGCGTAAAAACATAGCGTGAAGGGATGCGTTTTATGTTGGCGCAGAACAAACATGACCAGGTTTGAGCGATGTTTTGCGTTTCCAACCTTGACAAAGATCTTTGCACTGTATAAGACAGATCATGATGGAAGAATGAAGGATGTGTATATTTAAGGTCGGAGGCTAACAAATGTGCTTGTACTACAAAACCGCTGCTGTGTCAAACCTGCGTGAAAACAACCGCCCTGTTCATCCACCTGGCTGGGCGCTTTCTTCTATACCGTACTATTGCACAGCCGTGCTGCCGCTAATGCACGCCAGCAGCTAGGGTAGCGCTACTTTTGTTATGTATTCTCACATGTATTAATTATGTATTATCATTTCCATCTCTTGCGTATTTAAAAAGGCAGCAGTTTTTAAAAAGGCGTTCATTCTCACGTCTTTGAAGTATTTTTGGCCGCCGCCTCAGTGCTCTTGCAAACTTCTCCAGCAGCTGCGATGCCGAGAGCGGCGGCGCTTCTCATTTGAAGCGCTCTCAGGTACGATGGGTTGGGAAGCAAAGGGGTCAAGAGAAATTTCCTCCGTGGCTTTGATTTCTTGCTGCTTGCAGAGCAATGCTCTGACGAGACAGCAGAATGCTACCAAAGCGATACGTAAAGAGTTATTCTCAGTTTAATTACTTTGCGTATTCTTCGTTATGGAGTGTGGTAGTGTACTTCTTGAAGAAGTTAAAACCAAAGCTCTCCATTCCAGATAAAAGGCTGCTTATAGAAATCCTTATTTGTCTTTGAGACATCTAAAAAACCAATCAGGAGGTTCTTCGTAGTGCAATTCTCAATCCAGTGTAATCCTTAATTTTCAAAACAGAGAAAGCCATTATTTTTTGATTGTAATAGAGAAATTGCTGAAGCAGTGCGCATTATTTCGATTACCCATTAAGCCTTCTTTTCACTAGAATGAAATGATATGATTTTTGTTAGTTTTCTTGCTTTTAACTTCTGACTTGTAATTTACCAAAAGGAAAATAGAAGAAAACCAACCCAAACCAAACAAAAACCAAACCCAAGCCTGTCCTGGAGCTGGTTGTCTCCCAGTTGCCGGAGTGCTGCAGGTGGTCATGACATTCAGATGAGTAATGCAAGTCAACTCCTATTTTGGCATCTTCCTGATATTTTGGGCTATTTATCATAAAATATAGCAAAGGAGAACATTTAGTAGTTTGCATTGGAGTTCTAATCTATGGCTTTTATGAAGGCTTCATCGACTTGCTGGTTTGGCATAAGTGGACATTAGGTAGTGACTGATTTATTTCACTGGGTCACAGCAACTCAGTAAAACATATCATTTCATGTTGAACAATAAAACAAGTTGTTTTTTTAATTCTAAAGTAATAGACCTCGGTCAGATGACTTTCTCCTGGAAGAGTACATGTTATCTCCCTTCCATTCGACTTTTGACTTGTTCGCCTCGTTAATACTGGATTTGTTTATCTCTGTAATCATTTTATTACAGTGCACTTCCTCAGAGCTTTCCCTAATGTCCAACAGCAAAACAAGAGCCTCCTCGGGGGGGGCAGCTAGCTGTGTTTCACCTCTTGAGATGCAATTATTTTGTGTTTATCCTCAGTGCCTCTAGGTGCCAGGGTGCAGGCAGCTCTCCGCGCAGGCGTGCGGAGCGGACAGACTCCCCTAAACCGCCGGGGGCCGGTCAGCGGCGGCGCGGCTGGGCACCGCCGGCGCGGGAAGGCCTTGGAAGACGCCGTAGATGGTTTTACTGCCTGTCACAGTGACGCTGGTTTGCAAATCCTGTCTAGAAAATGCTGTTTGTGTCAGGTCAGAGTCTAATCTGAAGCGCTTGTTCACAAGTCGCTGCATTCTGCATAATGCTTGTGTTTGAAGCATCAGCGTTCTCTGGGTTAAGAACCAGCGGTCTCCAAGAGCAAAGAAAACTGAAATTTTATCCTTGGGGTAGGCTGGGTTCTTTGGTAATTGCTGCTCTTTGATGTCCTTATATTGCATTAAGGACTCTGTTTCCAGGAGCAATTTTCTCCTATTATAAGAAACACCTTAAAAAGGAGCTTCTCTTCCCGAAGCCGCACGGGGTGGTGGAGGTTCACATGGACCGTTGGAGATGAACTCTGTCTCTGGGGCAACCCCACCGCGCTGCTGCTGAAATGTGAGCGAGGAACGTTTGAAAGCTTAACCTGTAGTGTTACACCAGACAGCAAAAAGATTTTACTCGCAGATGGCATCAATCTGAGCGGTTTGTGAGGGTGCTAAATTGCAGTGTTAGAAGTCATGAGAGTCAGGTTTTTGACAGCTATTACTGATATCTTTTCCCTGCTGCATTACTTAAAGTTCATAACATTTTTAAAAAATTAAAGGAATACATGGGTAGATTGTACAAATTGTACTCCCGGTTGCTCTTTTGATGTTTTACTGATTGAACTCCGGGAACTTTCTTTAAGCCGCCCATCAATTTGGCATGCAGCGGCGTTAATTTTAATGCCGGATTCGTATGGGGTTTTGTGTTTTCATGTCTGTGTGTGCGGGGGGGGTCTGGTCCCTCTGCGGGTGTTGACTGAGCAGAATAAATGGGGATAAATGGTGACTTTCGGAAAAAGAGTTGGGGAGTCTCTGTGAGTGCAGCAGCTCCCCTGTGCCCCACGGCTTCTCCGTGCGGAGAATCACCCGCTGGAGAGCGGGAACACCTTTTGTTCCTGCTCTGCTGAGGGTTACGGAAACATTTTAAGAAAAAAAAACCCCAAACAAATTAATTAATTGAAGGGCAACTCCTCCAATGTGCCCTGAATTGGTGCAGTTCCACTAACTTCAATGCAGTTATGGAGATTTACACCAGCTGAGGTTCCAGCCCGCTGTCCCAGCAGCAGACTTCAAATACCTTAAATCCATTTATATAACGTAACCACCTGGAGATTATAGCATTGGATCCTGTTTAGAGGATTAAGCGTTTTCTTGCTTTAGTAGCAGTGGGAAGAGCTAGTGAGGTTTTCCCATCCACCGCCAGGATCCTGCTCGGCACCGTGATCCTGTGCAGTGTGATGCCTGGCACATCTCAAGAGGGCACGCAGTACAGCGATGACTGCAAGAATGGCTATGTCTTACCTCTTTGTATAACTTTAAAAGAGAGGTTATTCTCTTTTCCTAAATAAATCGGTTCTGTTTAAACCCCAGACACCCGGGATGCCATAAGGCTTGCATTCAAGGCAGCCAGAGCTGATGCTGACAATTTTTGCACCAAAAATACAGCATTATAAACGTGAGGTTTCCCTCTCTCGCCATTCTTTCAGTTACACTGCATTTTGTTACACCGAAATATTGTCACCTTCTCTTAAGGCAGGGGCTGAACTTGCTAGAACTGGTAACAAAAATGCAGAGTGTAATGTTTGTAATGAGGCAGATGCTAAAAGGTGCCGGTGGCGGTAGTCTGATAGAAAGGACACAAAAGGCACGCTCGCTTTATTCCCACGTTACTGAATACGAAGTATTTGGTCATGGGGCCACGTGTGAAACGGCGCGTTGAATTTGTAATACGGGCGTGCTGTAGGGAGCTACACGTAGCCCAAGTGGAAGAGTTTGGACAGGGCTGTGAAAGGCTCCACCACCAGAGTATAGGTGTGGTGGTCCCTGCAGCCTTCCCAGGGCTTGAAATCAAACAAGGATTGTCCTTGATACTGAAATTCAGTTAGAAAAATTGCAAATCCCAAGCCTTTTTTTTTTTTTTTTTTTTTTTTTTCCCAGGAATGTATTTACAGTTCAATTCAGCTTCCCCCCTGCCCAATATAACCCTCATGTATTAAAAAAAATCTTTCTGAAAAGCAGCTGTTTTTTTCCAAAGTTTGTATGCTTTTAAAAGATCGAAAGGAATTGAATAAACAACTCGGCTGCCTTGATTTAGATGGGCACTACCTCTTTTCTTTGTGCTCTTAAAAAAACAGACTTGCTAGGTCAGAATCATTTTTTGAAGGCATTAAACTGAGTGCTTCTAACACAATCTAGACTATTCTGGATGAAAATAAAATAGCTCTTGTGCAGAATCACAGGCAAATGTGGAGGAACCAAAGGCAGAGCACGCTGTGGGAGAGATTTTGTCATCCGAGAGAGACAGGTACCTTGTTCTTCCAAACGTTTGGAGATGGGTAGACCATGGGCAGATCCATGGCTGTGTTAGCACAGTCTCTGCGTTCGTACACTCATCTCTGTTAAACAGCTGTCAGTTAAATAAAAGCCTTGACTACATCTGACTAGCGCCTTCGGGTGACTTACACTGGGAGAAGACACAACTCCCAACAGGTGGAAATGTTGAAATTTTGTCACCTGTGTCCTGCTATAGTGTCATCCCAGGGATATGGAAGTGCTCAAATATTGACAAAACCGAACAGACAAGGAGAAATGTGCGCATTGTGTACTGAGTTAACAAATAGCTGTTTTTACTCTCTGCTTTGTTCATGTTTTAAAAGTTTGGTGCCTCTTTGTTGGCAGTAAGTCATGCATGCTAGCTGAATGCTGGTCTCCTGGGAAGGCATTCCTGATATTCCCATGCTCAGCAGCGCTGCTGGCTCCGGGCATAAGCAAGGGCTTGTTACAACAGCTCTCAGCACTGCTTCTCTTCATACTGTGCAACTGAACGTCAAAGTCATCCCTGATGTATTCTCTTGTATACAGTGTTGTGTTTTCTTGCCATAATTGTAAAATGTGTGTCCGTGACCCAGAACAAGCAGATTTACAGTGTCTGGTTGACAAACTGAACCACCGTGCGTGCGTTTTCTGACCAGTGACATAGTGCAAATTAAGTTACCGGTCTTTCACTCAAGAGTGTGCCAGACTGATTATCCCTTGCTCACCGCTACCCGGGAGCAGTACTGCATCGCTCAAGAGGCGCTGGTAATTCAATCTGCTTATTCACAAATATTTGAGAAGGCAATCCATTGCCTAAACCTCTCTGTAAATAGCCAGATAAAAAGTTGGCAGGAATCAGCTTTACTTCTGTCAGTGGCTCATGTACTTAAACCTGAAAACAAAAAAACGGGCTTCACCTTGAAGCTATGTGCCAGAGAGCGTTCCTTTCACCTTGAAGATTTCTGCAGAGTTGGGCTCCTCAATCAATTGAGAGCCTGTACGCATTGCCAGAGTTGTTTTTGTTTTTCAAGCAATAGATGATACAGAGATTATAGGTTATTGCCCCAGGGACTTCTATTTTCTAAGGCTCTAGGATTTTAAAGGAAAGAGGCTTTTTCAATGTGAGTATTTCCTAACTTGTTACTCTCCGCCGGTGGGGTGGGGAGGTGAGCATTTGTTAGCCTGGCTTTTACACACCTTCCTTATCACATGAAAGATTAAAATCAATTGAAGTTCAAGGAGGTATTGCGGAAAGGAAATATGTGGCTTTAAAATATGCACACAGACCTACTACTTCTGCTTATATTTCTATCCACTTTATAGTCCCTGTCATACTGAGGACAACTGAAAATCTTACAATAACGATGTGTGTTCTTGGAAGACAGCAATTATATCAACACCTTAAATTTTAGTAATAAATCGATAGATAATTAGGACAGACCTTTGAAACATTTATAATACCATATCTCCACAAATAGCTCTGTACAAGAACACCCAGCACCGGAGGGATCTGCAGACTTTGGGAGGAGGTTGAAGAATAGTGGAAGGCAACTTTGTGTGTACGATGACGTGCTGTACTGGGGCTTGGTCAGAGGTGAAGGTACTGTCAGGTAGCAGCCAGGTGTAAATATGAAGGTTTCTAATAGTCTAGGATGTTGGCAACAGCTTCCTGAAAGAATTTCACAGATTCAGGTCTCTTGCCAGGCAAAAGCCATTTTCAGCCTGGACCATAGTCTTTGTCCATTGCATCCAGGACTTGTTTTCAACAGGGATGGAAGGAAATCAGCCCAGAATCAATTCCCAGCTATGAGATACAAGTGCAGTCAGGATTTGTTGACCCTGGGAACAGTCCTCGTGGTTTGACTTTGCCTGCGCTTTCCTGGGAGGTTACAAACCTCTCTGGAAGCCACCATTGCCAATGGCACAGGACTCCGAGAACCTGAGGCCACAATTCATCAGGCGTGGGATGTGCCTGCTACCCCTGCTGTGGCTGTGACAGGCCACCTGCATGCCTGGTGATGGATGAGGGTAATGGATTGAGGCAAGATGTCTCAGAGCTGCTGTGCCGGTGGTTGAAGATTAGTGCCATGGATGGAGTAGACCATGAGTGTCAATGGCCTCTCCCTTAAGGACCAATTTCTCTGTCGTTGACTTGACCTCCTCAGTTGAAAGTATGTCATGTCCTGAGGTGAAAGAATCAAAAACTACGTAAACCAGGAAACACATTAAGCACCAGTATTTCCTCTCAGGCTCTATAGAATCACGTGAGATGCTCTGAACTCGCTTCTTAAATGCACAGTATTCAAAAGCAGAGCGGCAAAACGACAACGTTTGCATTGGCAAGTAAGCGTCGTTTTCAAGATGTTCGACTACAGTCGGTGAAGCGCGTAGCAAGGAGTTTTATGTGAATGAGCACGGCTCTGGCGGGTGGTGCCAAACATCCCTGTCGTGTCGCTTCCATTCACAGAGGAGTTTTAGTAGCCCCAGTTGGGTCACTATGATTGTTTTGTCTCTGTGTACACTGGTGAAACGTGAGCTAATGTGAGAGCGTGGCTATTTTTATTCTTGTAACCAGCAGATTTGAGCAATTAAGTAATGACACAGTGCCATGAGTTGTTACAGCGATGGTCTTGGGGGAGAATGAAGAAAGTAACGGAGGAAAAAATACTGAGTAAGTGAAGAGCTGTGTCCTGGGTTTTGTCCTGGGCTTGGCTCAGCCACGTGCTGGTGGCATCCCGGAGGGTGGATTTCTGGCCGCAGCTCCAAGCCGTGCAAGTAGCCTTGTGCACAAAAACAATAACAAAGATCGTTTAGTTCATAGATCATAGTTAAGTCTAGAGGAACAGTTTACGGTGGGTTTTTAGATAATGCGGGTTTAGTGTCCTTATTCCGAGTGACAGAACATGTTTGAACGCATTCAGAATAGATATTACGCAGCAGCGTTTGAGAAGCCTGGCGAAACTGTGATGTTTTTCATCTCATAAAAACAG
The DNA here is from genome assembly GCA_013400535.1 of Scopus umbretta. Classification (NCBI taxonomy): domain Eukaryota; kingdom Metazoa; phylum Chordata; class Aves; order Pelecaniformes; family Scopidae; genus Scopus; species Scopus umbretta. The sequence goes on from VZTL01063202.1 coordinate 31,057, forward strand.
AATGTATGTCTTTGTTACTTCAAGACGAAAAATGTGCTTTTTTGCCTTTTTTTATTACTGCCCAATGGTAACAGTAGATGTATTGTGCTAGGTAGGCACAGTATTTTAATTTCCTGTCATAATCCTGTGTTTCTAGGGCTGGATAGATAACTCTGCTGAATGATTTCCTCAGGGCTAGGGCTTAACTTATAAGACATCAGCACAAGCCTGACTATTGTTTATGTATTTAAAAGTGTCTTTCGAAAACATCCCTTTGGTTGTTTCTGCTATTTCAGCACTGGAGAGCAAGAAATAACCTGATCATTAACGAGCAGCCGGCTGGTTCTGTCTTATCTTTTGTAACCGATCTTTCGGCAGAGGACCTGCAGATGCCCCAGTGTTCTTCTACTGCAGTAGTAGTAGTGGTGGTATTATTATTGCTGTTGTGGTCTTATAATTCTTCATGGCTTTGTCGTGGGCTGATATCATCCTTAACAGAGCAGTGCGAGTTTATCTGTTTATTTTCCTGATGTCGGCTGTGATGGCTCAGGGAGAAGGCTGCTTGGTGAAGAAACTTGTGATTTTTCTGCCGCACCGGAGAAATGTCCTTTTATCGTGTCCTGAAGAGAACATCTGCGATCATAATCGTGCCGTTGACTTACTAAGCGAACACAAATGACATTCTGTTAAATAAGGTTTTTGTCATAGGACAAGTCACTCATTACGCTGCATCGGGAATCGCCTCCTCCCGGCTCTCTAGACCCCGTAGACAAGACACAGGGAAAACTTTCTTGCTTTTGCGTGTACGGATCAGGTAGCAGCATTTTATTTGAGGAGTGCTAGCTTGATGACATTTGCTGTAATTAATCACGTGGCATTTAAATAGGTGAGATTACGATGCCGCTGTGGTACAGACAGACGGAACGAGTGGCTCCACAGACGAATTCCCCGAGCTGGAGCCTGACCCGCGGTTGGCATTTGCACGTTGGCTCCTGCGTGCCGGCGTCGCCGGACCCGGGCAGAGGCCAGCTCCTGACCTCCCCTAACTGATGGACCCCCGGCTTCCCTCCAGAGGTCAAAGCACTCTCGCCTCGGGGCGGATGTGTTTAACCCTGCCTTTAATTCAAACTGCTCCAGATACTTGGGTCACTCGTAAATAGAGTCGTCAGATCGTTACTGCCTCCATTTCAAATTCTGGAGCTCTTCCGCGCCGGCATTTACAAGAGTGAAGATTTATTTCTTCCTGTCTTCTGAACCTCTGGATTTTTATGGCCGCGTTGCTATCTCTGAGGAGTATCTGCCGCTGCTTTTGAACTCTGGTGTCGGAGGCTTGTCTATCAGATGTCACCTGTCAAGCATGGCTTTCCACTTTAACTGCACTTGTACAGCAGCAATCTGGGAAATAAGAGTTCGTCAGAAAAGAGGTGATAGCGGGAGGAGCCGTCCGGCTCACGGTCCCTGTTGGAGACCTGAGGGTGCTGCAGAAGCAGCCCAGTCCTGCAGCCTGGTGCTGCATGGGGCCGGGAGAGGTGGTGGCTCTCTTGCTCGTCCAGCTTCTCAGCCCAGAAGCAAGGGGATGTCTCGGACAAGATCTCTGGGAGGGTGTTTTGCTCCCACGGCTCGGAGTATTGCACGGCAGACCGGCAGAAAGTGCATCTTATGCAGTGGGGATGATGAGAATGAGGGAAAGAGCTTCATCATTTGTTTCAGCTTTGCTTCTGATGGAAGTATCTGATCTTTGTTGTTGTTTTGTTCTCTTTCTTACTCTTTCTTAATCCCTTTTTAAATGTGTTGGTTGGCCATGGTGCAGTGGTAGTCAGGAACGATTAACAGCCCAACAGTGGTGAAAGGCTGGTGATCGTCTCCAGAGATGCAGAGCTTCCCTTAAAAATAACACTTCATACAGGACTTTTTCAGTCTCCCTTTTTTTTAAAATAAATTTTTTGTTTCTTTTGAGTGGGAAGCACCTTCAGCAGGTCTCGTTCATTGAGAAGTCTAGAGAATTATTTGTCGTAGGACTATCTGGTGTAAAATTTCTTTCTTATAGTTTCAAAGCCATTAGCACCATTTGTTGTGTGCATTTGATATTAGTAGAAGTGATGGGCCAAAAACACACAGCGAGCCGTCCAGTTTAGTCTTTTCCTGCTCAGGAGGACGTGGTGCAGCTGGCTAACCTTGAAGAGCAGGCTGTTGTGTTAATCAGCGATGCCCTTGAGCTGTCCTATCCATTTCACTTTCTAGTTTACTGAAGACTTGCTCTTCCCAAGGTGCAGTTTTGTCTTGAAGAAATACCGACTTGTAGTGCGGTATGAAAACACACCAGCGTACATAGCAGAAACCAATTCCCTCGGCAGCAAACAAGGAAAGGATTTTTATCATTTATACTGGATATACTCCAAGAATTCTCTCTTCAGTTTAGTTATTATCTTTCCCTACAGTGTGGAATATTCAATTAAACCTTTTCTCAAATTGGCCATAACTTTCAATGAAAATTAAAGCAGTTCTATTTAGGTAATGATACCCATCACCGGGCTTAATGTTCAGAGAGAACCGGAATGGTTTCACCTGTTCATGTGCATTAACCTCAGCTGACATTCTTCATGTTTCAATTCCTCAAAAGCGCAGAAAGATGACAAGCATTTAGCATCCTACTGGATGTGCTAGCTCTCAAGTTTGGGGTACTGGAGGGACACAGAAAATGTACTCCTCGCTTGGAAAGTATTTAAATTATTCTGGCATTTTTAATAGATTTTGTGATTCACTAGGAAAAAAATATATCTATATCTTAGCAGAAGCTAGGATAGCAGAATGTTCTTCTAAATTATCTATCACATTCTGTCCAACAGCATATGGGCATACACCTTGTACTGTGTTTAAAAATGTTTCTTTTATCACAAAATCTACTGAAATTTCCTACATCCCGCATCTTACTGAAAGAAATACATTTCTCTCAAAGGAGGCAGACCCAGAGCAGTAGCACATTTGTTTCAACTGACAAGGCGGGGGAAAAAAATGCTTTTTGGTAACCAATCTTGTTTGCAACTTTTCTTACGCTGAGGGCAGCTCAGTGTTCGTTCTGGGTTAACTCAATTTTGGGCTTGAGCAAAAGAAACGTAACTCAGAAAAATAAAATCTGTCACTGGGGGAGTGTCTTAACAGTTAGCTTGTCCGGGAAGGTTACTTACTGTATTTTTCCCAGGACAGTAACAACCATGTGAGGAGTAGCACAGGTTACCCAGCAGCTGCTGAAAATCATAAAGAGCAAAGTGAGCTAAAATAACTGAGCAGCTTTCATGTGTGTGCGTGCATTTATGCGCTCCTTCATCGCTCTGTTAGATGAAATGGCCAAAAGAGAGCCTAATGGACACAATCTCGTACGAAGGGCAAGGGAAAAGCCTGCTAAGCTCAGGAGAGAGTCTCCTTCTGACGTTGGTGGGCTTCTGTGGATCAAGCAGGCTAGTAGCGTTCATCAGTGATAAACTAAAAATGTGTTGTGGTTGCTTCATGATCGCAAGTCCCCGAACAGCATCACAATAGAAATGGAATTACTGCTTTTATTTCAAAAAAAAAAAAAAAAAAAAAAAAGGAGTAAAATTCATGTTTTGAAGTTCTTAGTAGCAAAACTTTGCTCCCACAAAACCAGACGCTGTAATAGAGCAAATGCATTTGCTTGTGCTGACACTAAACATCTGAGATCCATTTCTACCCGGTAACATTGTAAGTTAGTCAAAAATGGACTATATATGGTACGGGTACTTTTAGTGTTCTGCCTGCAAGAATCTAGATAGAAGTTTGTTTTATTTATGAGTGAATATTTCGTGTTCTTTGAACCAAATCCTACTCTTCTGTAGGGTACTGTGGCTTACCTCTTGTCACACACTGCATTAGGATCTGGACTGCGGCGATTTCAATCACACGTTAGACTGTAGCAAATGGACTCTACAGGCTGAAGATTAAAGAGTTTGGACTTGCTTATCTTGGTTATACACAGGCAGCAATAAGAGAAAGAAGAAAGGCACTCCAAATAATTCCATCGACCCAGTGTTGCAAGGCTTTTCCTCCTCTTTGGTTCCCCTGATACGCTGGCAGCTGCTTTCGGAGCTTCTCCCTGCCTGACCCAACGCTGTTCTCTTGAAGGCCAAGTAGTAGTTGCACCAGGGCTTTTCTTCTTGCTGGCTGACAGGAAGGGCAAGGGGGTTTTTGCCATATAAAAGCTGAATGTTGAACAGTGTCAGCAGCAGATGTTGTAATATTATATTATTATATATAGATGTTGTAATATGTGAAAGCGGTTTCATTTGATCTTCTGTGAGCTTCTATTTTGGCTTAGGCAAGTTAAGTTATTTAGCCTCTTCACCTATTTCTGGCTGTTTCCACCTTCATAGTTCTCTACCCTTTCGTCTGATGCGCTTTCTAAATGGTACTTTGCTCACTCATTATATAGGCAGATGGTAATGTTTCTTGCAAATGTAACTCCTTATCGAATGCCCCGTTGCGTCACGTGGACCAGTTTCATTATACCTTGAGGACCAGTGTCTCACCCCAGGACGCTGCACCCTAACGGTCTGGGCCCTGGTCCTGCAGCCAAGCGATGTCCTGGGCATATGGGGACAGGCTTGGACCCTTCGATTCGTTTGTGTGTCTGTTGCCCAACTCGAGTAGGTGAGCCATCCCCTTTTTAATGCAGGGCGTATTTTCTTGTGATGGGAGGAGGACCAGGAATCTGACCTGTAGCGTGATGTGATATGATACAAATTGGCACACCATAATTGAGATAACAGGAAATGACAGCGTAGCGCGACTTGATGGGGTGTGAGGCGGATGACGCAGCCGATGCAACGCATACCTGAGTCGGCACGGTCCGCTGACTGCATTACCCGGGATGGTCTGGCTCCTTGCCTATGGGAGTTGAAGCCTTATGCAGGACCTGAGCACCAGGCCAGCTTCCGTATCTTACAATTAGAAAACTGGGTAAATTAAAATGTATTTTAATTCTTTTGGTTTTGAACCCATTAATGTAGTACTCAGAGCTATAATCTTCATGGGCCAGATTGTAATATTATTTCTTGCACTGAATGAGACTGTTTAAGGAGTGGCGCAGCCCTGGGTCTCAGAAACAAGTCAGGATATCATAATCTAGCCCCGTATACTTTGTAGTTATTATTATCTATTTCTGCCGGCAACAGTAAGTGGCACACAGGTATAATTTAAAGCTAGAGATTATGTGAAATGGGTTTTGAATAATAGATGAGTCTCAGTCAGATATAGTTAACATATAATTAAAAATAAAGATAAATACAACCAATATGACTGTATGCTTAGTGCATTCTCTTTTGTGGTGGTGCCTGAGGGAGGAGACACAGGGGAGAGGTTGCTCCATTATAATCTTCCTGGCAAAGTCTCTCTGAAATCCTTCTGTGGAGATGACAGAATTTTCTCCCTGGAGTAAAGAGCTATTGTTCTGTCCCTAATAAATCCAGCTGATTTCCCAGTGTCGGGGGATATGAGGGCTATTCACATTCATTCTCACCCTCCTCCTGGTGGGAAGATGCATCGTCTTCTGTTCATTCCTTTTTCTTTCTTATTTTTTTTGTACATCCCATCATCTTTCTATTTTACTTATTCTCCTCTCACCTTCTGTACCTCATTCTCTTCCGACCTCCTATACCCACAAATTTCCCGCATGTCCATCAAGATGGACTTCTGGCAGCAGACTAGACAGCAGCGTGGCTGCCTGGCCAAAGTGACGTCCGAGCTCGCATCCCTGCGAGTCCCTGCCCTCAGCGGCGAGGGAGCCGCAGGTACCGGCAACAGCGCCCCGATGGCCCATGCAGTTGCCCTTGCCCCGTGGAACATGATCAGAAAATGTTCAAGCAAGTCTCCTTCCATGCAGCTAAAAGGCAGAAAGTCCTTACTTTATGTAGTTGTATTTAATAATGAGAGGGGGGGGGTGTTGTTTTTTTTTTTTTAATTTACAAAGAAAATATTTCAGTGTTTAAAAGTGAAACTAAGCATTCTGATTTGAAGTGAGCTGTGCTATCACAATAGGAGAGAGGAAATGGCCTCAAGTTGCCTCAGGGGAGGTTTAGATTGGATATTAGGAAAAATGTCTTTCCTGTAAGAGTGGCGAGGCATTGGAACCGGCTGCCCAGGGAGGTGGTGGAGTCCCCATCCCTGAAGAGGTTCAAAAAACCTGTAGATGTGGCACTGCGGGACATGGTTTAGTAGGCACGGTGGTGTTGGGTTGACGGTTGGACTGGATGATCTCAGAGGGCTTTTCCAACCTTAACGATTCTGTGATTCTAGGATATGCCTGTTCCACTTTGTTTGAACTTTGGGTCAAGGTTCAATCTGTACTCTACTGCGTGCACAAATGTTTTCCTGAGTGTTGACTCCACGTGAGGTTCAATGGCTTTTGGAAAAAAATCTGGCTGTTCTTAAAAAAAAAAAAAAAAAAAAAGTGTCATTATCATATCTTTTCTAGGGTGAATGATACACAGCCTCTTGCTGCTAAGATACTATTTTATATTTAACACTGGGTACGCGGAGATTCCACCAAGTATCTGTCGCTTTTTTCCTCTGTTTAACGCAGACGACAACACACTGCACGGGCCGGTTTTCCTCCAGGAGCCCAACAGCGTGATCTTCCCCTTGGATTCAGAGGAAAAGAAAGTGAAGCTGAGCTGCGAAGTAAAAGGAAATCCCAGACCAACCATTGGGTTTGTTGAACGTTTAACTATTCTTTTGCACAATCTCCGTGCTACAGCGGTACCCCCCAAGAGTCTCTCTCCTGTGTGCATCACGCGGTGCAGCTCGGGGATGCCCCTGGAGCTTACCACAATGCTGATAACCGAAACCAGGCATCTGGAAATCGCTCCGTATTGCAACACAATTGCAAAATTTGGACAAGAGTTCAAAAAGGTTACGAAGGGGTTGTAAGTAGTCTTGGTTCACAGATTAACCATCCTTTTCCACAACCGTGGACAAAGCTCTTAATCGTTTTCAGCTTTAGTAACTGCTCTGAGACCCCTAGAAAAAAGATGCTATGCTACCGTGGTGATGCTGCTGCTGTAAATCATTCAGGCTGCTGGGTTTTTTTTTTCCTTTAGTGCCTTTCTCATTTTGTTCACTGAAGTAAATGCTGCTCTGAAACCGATTAGAGTCGTCGGACCTCAGCCACCGTGCTGTCTTCTGACACGACCAGCTATTTAATGCAATAAACTGCGTTGAGTCCCTGGTGCAGGCATACTCACAGTGTTTCGCTGTACGTCCTGGTAAAGGTTGCTGCTGGTGTGGCTCCCTCACGTCCAGGGCTGGTGGAGACGAGGGTTGCGGTAACTGGGGCAAGCTGGTGCTGGGATTTCTCCGTGCCCCGTTTTGTGACAACATCTGGTGCGAGTGAATTTTCCTCTAAATTTAAAAACAAGCAGCCAGCAAGTCGGGAGAGGAAAAGAAACCTCGGTGGACTTGGTTTAAAGATCCTGTTTCTGGGACTTCCCCTTACAAAATGATTAATTTCAAAGAGCAGCAGCACTAGCAACTACAGAAGCATTAATCATATCAGCGACTGAAATATATATCAAGGATATTGCTCTTCCAGTTAAATACTGGAATATTTCAATACTGTGCAGGAAATTTGCATTTTAATGCCTTTTTTTTTTTAATAAGTAGTCAAAGATGTTTTAAATCCTTCTTTACTTACTACATGTTGACTTTTCAAATACCCAAGAGTATTCATTAATATTAGCAGAATTTAACTTTGGCATTTTGTGCTATAGGTGGAAGTTAAATGGAACCAGTATTGACATCGGTATGGATTACCGCTACAGCACGGTGGAAGGCAACCTGTTGATCAATAATCCCAATAAAACCCAAGATACTGGAACATACCAGTGTGTAGCAACAAACCCATTTGGAACGATTGTCAGCAGAGAAGCAAAGCTTCAATTTGCTTGTAAGTAGCCACGCAGCCTCCATCCCTGCAGCATGCTGAAAAACTGAGCGCGCAGTGCCTGCTTTCATAACTTTTTCTAATGTCGTATGCTAATGTAGCATTCTCTGAGCTGTTCATGGAGCAAAGAAAACACCTGGATTTAGAGGGGAAATGTGCGTGAGGAATAGATGCCTTGGTTTATGATATTTAGGTAAAATTATATGTAGTATGCAGGGTACAATGTCATATTCCTTGACAAAGAGGCCACCTAGGAAAGTATCTGGCAAATGGGATCTCACTATTGATTTTTCCTTTCCTTGGAGAATTAAAGCTTCAAAATGGTTGAAGCAGCATACTCTTTATAAGGTGTAAATTCACAATGCCAGTTTTCACAAGTCCTACATTTCGGTACTTAGGTAAGAGTACTTTCAGGTATGGGTGATATTTCGTAACTCTGTGTAAAAGGGAACACCAGCTGTTTCGCATTTATTTTGGGTTAAATTCAGAGTTGCAGCTTCTTGTCGAAAGCTAAGGATAACAAAAGACACAGGTCTTGATGTGAATTCACATTATATTGAACTTACAAAAAGCCATTCTGAGGTACAGGATAAAGTCTGTAAGAGTGGGCAAATGATAACGCAGGACCACGAGTCACCTTTTTTAACTCACGTAGTTGTAAAGGTGCAGGCAGAGAATAGATACATGGGCTTACTCGTCCATCAGCTCTCCGATTTCTCCGTGCCGTTGTCCTGGGAAGGGTGCACCCAGCAGCTTAGTCACGACAGCAGGACCGGCTGCCAACTATCCTCGTATGCATGGGCAGGAGTCGAGGCAATCCGCTCCCAGGCATGACGCTGCCGGTGAGGGTGAGCTGGGCTTTCAGTAGAGCTTAACGAAAGCTGCTTTTGACCAACTGCTAAGAGAAGCCGATAGAATAGAATAGACTGTTTCAGATGTGCTTCAGCTACAAAAATGAAAAGGTAAAAATGCCAATAAATACCAGGTTCACGCGATATAGAGAGGTGATTTGGGATGAGAAATATTACTGTGAGTAAGGGCAAGTCCTCTGTCTCCCCGCGTAGGTTACAATATATTATCCCTTTGCTTGTGACCTGCTTGTGTTTTTCCGCGCCTGAAGGTGCGTTTTCACTGTGGGTGGGTAATGAACAGCTTCCTCAAGACCGGTCTCATCACTCCAGATTTTAGCATGTCAAGGGGATCGCTTCATAAATATTGCGTTGGTCTGCTTCTCCGGAGGCCGCGTCTTTCACAGCAGGCGCCGTCCAACAAGTCGTGGCCTCCTGCTAGCCATCGGGGCGAGCCTGGGAAGGAAGCGTCGTTATTCAGAGCAAGCACTTCAACAGCCCCTCGGCTGGGGCCATCCCGTTTCCTGAAGTCAATCCTTTAAGGGCATGCCGAGTACCAGGTTGCAGCTCCTTAGGCGCTGGTGCCGGGCTTCGGAGTTCAGGCTGTGGGACTAGGAGGGAGGATCTGGATGCTGGCAAGTGTGGTCGCCGCGGGCTGCTTGCGTGGATGTACATCAGCTTCCTTGCTTGTTTAAATTGTTGGCGCTTATTAACCAAGAGCTTGCAAACGCAGAGAATTCTGCACAAAAAAACAAGAAACCTTTAACGTTTTATCTTTGCTTCAGGTACAGAGTGTTTATTAAATTCTGATTAATTTATCCATCTCAATGAATGATACATCTGGCAAAAATCTTTCAAGTCTTATAGTTGACCAAATACAAATTTAGTTTGACTGATTCTTAATTAAAAGGACTGAATTCAGTAAAGCAGCTTGTTCTTTTCCAGTTAAAATAATGCTAGGGAACTTGAATAAATGTATTGTTTGATATCCCTAAAACTTCTTTTAGATTGCTAAAACAACATAATCAAATTAGAAACGTTCGGATCAAATTAAAAAAAAAAAATCAGCATTTTTCAAGGTAGGCTCTGTGCTTTCGCAGAACAGTAAGTCATTTTGTCTTGTGTCATCAAAGGGATTGCAACCCAAATTAGTTGAATTATGAAATACACAGAGTGGTTTGAGTTTCCTACAAAAGCTCTGCCTCTAAGAACCAACAAAAATGGGCATCTCTGTTAGTAACGTGTGTTTTTCGGCCTTGACGTCCAAGACCTGTGCATGCAGTAGCGCTGCTTAATGTAACTACTTGCCTATATGTGGTTTTATTCCAAGTGTGATCACTCTTGAAAGGCCTTCTGTAGGTTCTGCGTGGAATAACCTAAAGCGCTGTATGGGCAGGACCCTTTCTAGCCACTGGAGAGCTCTCTTAAGCCTGTTTGCTCTCAGTTGCTCTCCCAGGACCTTTCCAAGTTTTTATCAAGTTATTTTCCTTGAATGTACACCCTTGTCTGGCTCCTAGATAGCATGTGCAGTCTCTGACCCAGCTCGGGCACTGCAGCTTGGTCTCTTACACCCCGCTATGTCACGTTGTGATTTAACTGTAGAGACTGTACTGCTTAACCTGTCCATAGCTTCCCCCTTCGGCCGAGAAATACCTTATTTTTCAGCCTGATCCGTGTGTTCTGTGATTCTTGTGTTACCTCATTTTCATTTCTGAGGAAGGTTATTGCTGAGTGTTTTGAGACTTATGTCTGGGGTTTTGAGGTTTGGGGTTTTTTTCCCCCCTCCTCTTAAGGTTAAATTCTGAATCCTGGGGCATCATTAATATATGTTCGTTCTTCAAGGGCTGTGTTATTCTTCTCTAGCGTTTTCACTGAAGATTAAACTGCGATCTAGCTATTCAACCTCCTGCGGAGGTCAGAGAAGGTCAGCAATTTAATCCTTGAAATATGTATTTAGGTTACAAACTCATTACGATAAAAGTGCTAATATTTTCCCCAATACTTGCTTTGTGATATATCATTTACATTTCAAATTTGTTCTCCCCCCCCTCCCCAATGCTAGTTGTCTCTGAAATTTAACGTGTTTTCAGAAAGTGAGGAATCTGCTTTGCCAGAACCTGGATTATTGATGCCCTCAACCCTCTGCTTACAGGAATACAGGCTCTTAAAAAAAATAAAAAAAGCTTTAAACTCTGAGTATGGATTCTAATAATGGCTTTTCCAAAATGATATATGAAAACATAGCTGAACTAGATTAAATTATGTGCTTTTGATCTTAAGGGATGGGGCTTAGCTTGACAATTTTATTCACTGTACTGTAGTCCCTGTTTGGAAATAACGCTGAAATCAATAGGAAGTTATGCCTGGAAAGAAGTGCAGCTCTGATGCTGCAGTTTAGAGGTACCCACCCATTCAGACATATGATTAAAGCTGTTTATTATGGCCCGGATCCTGCTTCCGTTTAAGTCAAAGATAAAACTTGTATTGATTTTTAGTGGCACCAGAGCTGGACCATACCCCTCGGAAAGTGATGAATTTGCAAGCTGTTCCGCCTGCTCAGCTCCCGTTCTCTTTGGCATGACTGGAAGGTGCTGAGCAGCTCTTGGCTGCGGGCAGGAGAGCGGTACAGCTCCGTGCAGAGCGGTACGCCGTGGGCAGGATGCACTTTTAATGACCATCCTTGCCACGTTATTTCTCCTGACTGTGAAATAATTTACAAAATGGAACGTTAGTGCACACAGGTGCAGAAAGTTGCGTTTATATTCACGTCTATATTCACGTTTATATTCACGTAGGCATAAAATCACGAAGTTGAGTCCCAGGAAAAGCTTCAAGAGCTTGTTTGTCCCCCGTGCAAGGCAGCATCGATGCCCTTCCTTTATGAAGCTCGCCAACCTGTTCTGCGCAATGTTTGCAGACCTTCTCAGGAGTGTGTATTTGGAGGAGTAGGTATTGAGCTTTAGTTTCACTTATTTTGGTGGCCTTTGCTAGTGCTAATCTTGTTAGCACCTACTACTGATCGTCTGGACTACGCCCATAGTCCATGCCCAGTGCGAGTAATGACCCAAGGGCTTTGAAATCTATTCCTCCGCCCTTGCTGTTGACTAGAGAGTGTGGTAGATGTCCAAAGGATTCTGCTTTTGGGCAGCTGAGTCCCAATGGGTTCCCCCCAGAAACGTCCTTGCAGAAGCCCCCAGTCTATCGCCATGTGGGGGTGACCATGGAGAGTGCCAGCTTTCACGTGACTTGGGGCTCCTCTGTGTCTTTGGGTTTGCTCTTGCTTAGCCAAAGACTGGTAACGAAGAAAAGGGCCAGCTTGTCAGACCTCCTCAAAATGAGCAAGACTGGTGGAAAGGAGGTCAGGAAGAAAAAGACTAAGAAAGGTTTCCCCTTCTGTCTCTAATTCTTTGCTAAATGATGTCCAGATCTGTTCTCTTACAGTCCCCTTGGTAGGGTGGGATGAGCGAGATAGGACTCTCCCCAGCAGAGAGAATGGCCATTATCTTATCCTTCAGCTGCTTTATGAGCACCTGTAGAATACCATCTCTAGAGATTAACTTTGATACTTATTTTACCTTGCTGAGGCTGTTTGTTTTTTACCGCCGAAGCTTTGAAGCCAGACATTTTTGCACATCTCCAGGAGCAGTGCAGAGGGTCAATCTGGACACCCCTATGTCCCCCACCCCGGGGGTCTCCAGACTGCCTCTGCTCCATCGCCACCTCCATCTGCGGCAGCTAACGCATCACCAGGACGGGGCCAAGGCTCCGCTCTGCTCTCCCAGCGGATGACCCCATCTTCTCCCGTGGAGCCATCCCCAGTGCTGGCAGATGAAATATCCTTTCCCTGCTGTGATAAGTAGACTCAATTTGGCCCTAAACTCCTCAGCGGGATCCGCAGTTTAACCTCAGAATACACAAAGACCTGCAGTACTACTACCTGCAATGGTGCTGGTTCAAAAATAAACCCTCTGGAGAGCGGGTGAGTAGCCATGCAGTAGCTGTTGCCTTTCTCATCGGTACTGATATTTGTCACATGCTCTTGATTATGAAATGAGTATGCAAAGAGGAAAATCAAGTTAAAATCAGTGCAGTTTTTCAGTCATGCCATTGTTTTGCCCCCCGTTGTTATAAAAACTGCCTGGAAGTGATGTCTATGAAACATGAGCTGTTAGAGAAATGGGATCTACTTTTCAGGGGGTTTTAGCATTTTGCACGTTGTAGCACCACCACACTGGGGGGACGGTTGGTGTCCTTCCTCCCACCCTGCGCAGAGATGCTTCTCTGAAATCGGTGCCTTTCCAACCCGCCGCAATTTTCTATGGAGGCGTTTCCTTTGAATCGGTGGTTTAACAGGTCCGTGCTAACGCGATGGGTATCTTCTGCACTTGGCAAAAATGATGTTGCCATGTCCAGGGGGCTGAGACACCATGGTTTGGAGCAGAAATGAGGCCCCGGGAGGGGCCGCCGGGGCTGAAGGGGGGCATCCTCGGAGGATGCTGGAGCAGCATCAGCAAACCACCGCTGTGCTGCCCCGGGGAGCCCCGGGCTGCGGGCAGATGGGATGAAACGAAAGGGGAAAGGTCTCCTCCTCCTCCTCTTCCTGCAGACAGCCCCGGTCAAACAAAATGGCATATTTTGCATGGGCAATTTAACCTGAACTGTTTTCCTGTGTTCGAAGATTAAACCGTGCCTGGAGGGCAGCGTTTGCAGGTGGGCTTCCCGCCGCCGCTCGCCGGGGCAGCAGCCTCAGCCTTACCTTTTGTACATTTTCCATTCATTTTCCATCGCATTGTTCATGTGCCGAAACACTAACTTTCTTCTTTGTTACTGCGAACACACTCCTAACTGCAGGGAATCACACTGTTGTTTCTGAAAACTGTTTCCCCCCACGCTTTATTAAAGGAGTTTGTTTCATAGAAGTGTTTCTGCGAAAATAATTGTTACGCATGAATTAGCAGCTAGGACTCAGCACTGTGCAGTGCGAATGGTAGCAGAAAATACAGCAGTAATGCGGTTGTAATGAGAATACTTTGGGGCTTTGACCTACCGTCCCAAAATAATTTCACCGCGATGGTAGAAAAAGAAAATGACTCCCAACATTATACTGAAAAGGATTTCTTTCAATACTCCCATTGCTGGAATGATCCCTGTTATATCTTGTACCCGAGCAAATCCCATAATTTTTGCTATTAGTTGCTAAGAAACAAATTATAATTGCTGCTCAAATTCTTTACTGTTGTACCCTCTCATTGCCCTGAAGTGCATTCATTTTCTTTTTGGAGATTAAATGATCAATGAAGTAATTCTTTCAAGAACAATTAATAAAAGGAAACGTTTTCAGAAAACCGCCGAAGTATCTGCCTCGCCTTGCCTAAACAAACAAGCACAGCAACAGTCGCGTTGATTGATCACTGAAGGGATGCGCTGCCGCTCGCCTGAATGAGGCATTCGGCACGCAAATTAAATCATTTCCGCAGTGATTACCAAGGTCTGACTGTTGAGAAGAGATGATGTGTTTTAAACCTCCTGGAAATTTAAGGAGGCAGAGGGGTTGGGGTTGGTTTTTTCAGGAGTCGGACTGCAGCTGGGCTGGCGGGTACGCGCGGCTCTGCTCGTCCCTCGGTCGCCCGTGCTCATCCCCTTCGTGAAGTTTATTTCTTCAAGGTTTTTCTGCTTGTGAAGGGAAGAAAACCCACTTCGGCATGTTTTCCTGGCTCCTTCCTTTATCCAGTTCTCTGTGAGAACTGGATACATGCTGCTAAAGATGTAAGAACCATTCTTTAGCCGTTTCTGCGTTGGTGATCGTTTCTTGGGTGGTGAAAGTCTGCACGTTGTAAAACAAGGAAGTATGTAAAACACTCTACTTAAAAGTGAAGCAAGTTCAGGCTGCTAAAACATCATATGTTCCAGATAATCAGAGCAGCGCGATTCTAGATGTGAAAAGCCCCTGCTGGGTCCGTGGGGTGGGAGTCGTTAGCATCCTGGGTGGGAGCTGCCCACCTGCACCAAGACGGGGAAGCCACCGCCGCAGGACAGGCATTCCTCCGCTCCGAGGCTGCTTTTCACCCGGCTGTTGAAATAGCACGCTTGGCTCTTTCTGGCTCAGGTACCCCTTCTGCTTTTTCAGAGCCTGGACTTCAAATCTGCAGCTCTTCCCATAGGTCAAGTCACTTTTTCCTGGCGTTTTTTTGTCAGCGCGCTGCCTCCCACACATGCGGTCACAATTCAGAGATGACACCCCCAGCCAGCAGCTGGAGTTTGTTTACATCCAGGGCCCACGAATCTGCCTTAAATAATTTAATTTTTATAGTTTCCCTTACATCTTGAGGAAGTGGCTTTGCTAACGTAGCCTACTTTCCCCTACCCACCCAAAAATCTCTTTCACTGCCTCATTTTTTTCCCTCCAAAGCCTTTCAGAGCCTCTGCACGTCTGGGCCAGGCAGAGGGTTTCATTGTGGCGTACAGGAGCGGCTCTGCGGCAGCAACAAATGACCCCGTGCCGCGGAGGGTCTGCCTCTGCTTCTTCTGGCTCACCTATTTCAGATTCCAGGGAGGCTAAAAAAACTCACTGTAGCTTTTCCCAGATATACAGGACATACCTGAAAATCTGGGTCCAATAGATAAATCCGTTTTGGTCCAGAGTCTCTGGTAAGAGAGATTTCCTAGACTTTTCATTCGTCCTAAAGGAACAGTTGTTTTGTAGCTCCTGAAACTCTGCAAATAAAGTATTATTCTGGAGCTTGCACGTGCATGTCTGTCCACTGCCAGAGGCCCCGTCTCCCCAGGCTTCCTCGGTCCCACGGAAGCAGCTGGGATGTGCTCGCCATTCCCGTTTTCCTCCATGCACTGTGATACACATGAAGCCGTCCGGTCACAGCTCCTACGAGTAGGGCACAAGCTATTTGTGGCGTCCCTGTTTCTGCGAAGTTATAATCTTAAAATTCTCTAAGCCATCAGATAAGATCTGGGGCTAATTACAACAAATTTGGCTGAAGAGCGTCATTTCCTGTATGCATGTAGAGTCCCTGATACCTTCTCCAGCGTTCTTTATAGGAAAAATGCCATTTATGTCGACAAAAGGCCTGATGGTCTTACCCAAAACCAGACACTCCTGCTGCTTGGGCCCCAGGACTGGGTTTGGTGGTGATGCTGGGTGCATTCTTAACAAGGGAGTAAGCAAATTTATTTGAATTTTTCTACACGTGCGTATTTCCCGATGTTTCTCTCCTTCGCTGAAATCTTAATTCACCTCTGCAAAATGCGGTCATCAGTGCTACAGAGCCAGCTCCCAACCTCTGCACCTTTGCCACGCAGTCTCTGATGGGCAGAAAACTAGGCTAAGCTTCACGTAAGCGCTTCTCTTTTTTTTTTTTTTTGTTTGATGAATAGGACCAACAGGGAGTATGTAGCAGAGGATAGATATATAACCTACTTTACTTTCATCTGTGATAGAAGGACCCTTAGCTGAGAACAGAAACATAGGATTTATACTTGCTTTGTTTCCACCCAAGGGTTATAAAGAAGATGAACACATTATGACTTAAAGCGGTGGCAGGGCGTTTGTAAATAATCAGCATACCTTCTCTCAACGCTAGTAGTCTTGTAAGCCTGCAGTGTTATTTAGGAAGTGTATTTTCAGTTTGTATCACGCAGAAATAGTGCCGCTGAGGGCAGGGGGCCTTGCACGAGGAGGTGCTACGTCCCGGTCCAGGCGCGGTGTGAGGGCTGCGCCCGGGAGCTGCTGCCGGCACAGCATCGCACCGCAGCGAGCTTAAGACCACAGGTTGGTCGCAGCGCCACGGTTTCGAAATGGAGGGAAGAGCAAGGCACAGGTTTGAGGGTTTATTCCTGTCTCTCTTCGTTATTTATTGTCTTTAATATGGAAAATAACGTATACTCAAAAGATGTTGGTTTGTTTGGTTGTGTTAACTAGGGGCTGGATCTCTAAGAACTAAATGCAGATATAGCTGTTTGTTTAAAACGAACGCTTAAATGGACCAATTTGGTCCCAGTGTGCCAGGGGCCAGTGACTTTCCCACGTGTCGTGCTTTAACCCCAGCCAGCAATTCAGCCCCACGCAGCCGTGCGCTCGCTCCCCCGCGGTGGGATGGAGGAGAGAATCGGAAGAGTAAAAGTGAGGAAACACGTGGGTTGAGATGAAGACAGCTTATGAGGCAAAGCAAAAGCCACGCACGCAAGCAAAGCAAAACAAGGAATTCATTTGCTCCTTCCCATGGGCAGGTAGCGTGTTCAGCCGCCTCCGGGGAAGCAGGGCTCCATCACATGTATGGTGACTTGGGAAGACAAAGGCCATCACTCCGAACGTTCTCCCTTCCTTCTTCTTCCCCCAGCTCAATATGCGGAGCGCAACGCCATACGGTGTGGGACATCCCTTGGTCAGTCGGGGTGAGGAGCAGAAAGGCCTTGGCTCTGGGCAAGGGCTGCTCAGCCATAGCGAAAACATCCCTGTGCGATCAACACTGTTTTCAGCGCAAATCCAAAACGTAGCCCCACGCTAGCTGCTGTGAAGAAAATTAACTCTAGGCCAGCCAAAACCAGCCCACTTTGCAAAAGGCTCTGCTGTTATGTGAAGCCCTTTCTAGTCTTGGGAAAATTTATCTTTGTGCTAAATCGTGTCAGGATGCTATGGAAAACCCCAACTGGACCTGGAAGGAAATAAAAAGAGAGCTTTCTTGTTTTCTCTGATGTTCTGAGTGAAGCAGTAAGTATCCAGGTTCTGAGCCCAGGTATTGGGGACAATTTCACTTTGAAATGGAGTTCTGAAATTCTCCGCTTTTGAAGATCTTCTGACCTTAGGCTTAATCAGTCAGTCACTTTGTCATCTCACCTCTTAACTTAATACCACCCTTCTTTTTATGTGCTCACTGCTTAGGTCTTAAAGAAAATGGTGTAAAGCTTCCACGGTAAGCTAAGGAGAGAACAAGACTTTGTCTGTCTTGCCCTGCTTTCCCCGTGGCTTTGTGCAGGATCTGCTACCATGCTATTTATCAGCAAAATCTCCTGTTCTCTCTCTCACTCCTTGAAGCTTTTGCAGCTTGCCTCTATTACCTGCCAGGTAGCTCCCTTTGGTGGCCCATTTGGCTGCTTATCACTAGGTTATTAGAGAATTGGTGCGCATCATTTGACATCTGTTCCACTCTTTGAAGGCTAAAAGCGAGACTGAAAATGGTAGTATACTCTGAATATTAGTGTGTCCTTAGCAATAGTATTAATCCTCTGACTGTGACTATATTTACAGAGTATTTTTTTCAGCATTTTTTCTTAAATCAAAGCCGAGGACGGGAACAGTTCAATGGGTATGTAGATGATATTAGACTCTCCTTTTGGCATAACTTCAGAATATAGCCCAGCTACCTTCACTGAGTATAGTCTTACCTCTGTCCAGGTGGTTACTCTGATGAGAACTAGAGAGGTGAATAAATAAGAGAGGAGAGTAAATTGCATATGTAAATGAATATTTTGACAATAAGTGGAATAGCCTGGAAACATAGGTGCCAATATAAAGCAGTATCCTCGAGAATGCAGTGACCCTTCAGGCAACTCGGTTATTCAGCGGGATTGAACCGTACTTTCTTGAAAAGACAAAATGTGCTATGACCAACTGAAAACTCGTGAATTTAAAAGAAATCTTTCTCTCTTGACTTACAGATAATAATTAGAGTTCATAAGGATATTTCCTTCAACTGTTAACTTGAAATTAACTTGAAATTTTGATTAGCAATCCCACAGAGACTTTTGTCTACAATATAGTCGCAAGAAGCCAAGGTAGAGGTCCACTGTGTCCCGGCGCAGTGGTGCTTGCTCGTGGTTTCACATATGCATCCATGGTCACCGCTCGTTTCTCATGAAGGAGTGAATTTGGGGCATCATTTCCATAACAAGTAGTCTCTGTCCGCTCACTCTCTCCATTACAGACGTTAGAGGTAGGTCAGGTCTGTGAACCATTGCTGTCCAGGCGATACGTGATGAGCCTCAAACCACGTAAACTGCGGTTGCAAACAAGGCTTCTTTTGGTCCAGGTTCTTTCCCATTTAGATCTTCCTAGAGTGGCACAGATGGCTGAAGAGCTGTAAGCGAATGTTTTCATGGCATACTGTAGTCACTGTTTTTCTGGTCTTTTATGTCCAGTGGATAGAGAATGGGACAAGGAATCAAGAGATATTTGTTATTTTCTCGGTTATTAGGATGCTTCTTGTAACATCTCCCCTTTTGGCTCTAAATCCCCTCATCTGTCAAATGAGATAAAGCTCTTTGCCTATATTGAAGAAATAACTATAATCCTTAGGTTGGTCCTTACTGATTCTCTATCAGTGCAAATCAGTATTGTCTTTAAATGTATGGAAAACAGCAGTTACAGGACCCCCTGGTCAAGTGCAGTCTGTACCCAAAGGCCAGAGGTGGACTCTGTCTTTATAAGAAAATTTCTGTTCCTGTTGATAGGATGTAAGGCCAATGCAGAACAGTTTTATGCTAGTGGCTGCTTTTTCATTGTTTTATTTTTTCTTTCCTGTTTTCCTTCTGGAAGGCAAAATCACAGAGCCAGTGTTGGCATGCAAAG
>VZTL01063203.1:9082-33705 GCA_013400535.1 Scopus umbretta
CTGGTAAATGATGGAGAGTGGCTTGGCAAGCTTCTCCACCAGCTCCCTCAGCACTCTCGGGTGGATCCCATCCGGCCCCATAGACTTATGGGTGTCCAGGTGGTGTAGCAAGTCGTTGACTGCTTCCTCCTGGATTATGGGGGGGTTTATCCTGCTCCCCGTCCTCGTCTTCCAGCTCTGGGGTTGGATACCCTGGGGAGAACTGGTCTTGCTAATAAAGACTGAGGCAAAGAAGGCATTAAGTACCTCAGCCTTCTCCTCATCACTGATACAAACAAATGATACAAAAATATGATACAAACAGTCCAGGCCACTTGCTATAGCAAGCAACCTGGGTCGCTTGGTAACCTCAATCTATCTATATAAAATGAAATACTGAATTTAAGGCTAAAGAATACTAGCTTCATTGAGAGAAAGAGTAATTGTGTTCTAAGCCGTCCTAACCTTTGAGGGAAATATTTCAGGAATCACAGCAGATAAGCAACTCAAGTGAGAAAATTGATTACATAGAATGAAGATTGTTGCTTAAGTCAGAAGTCTGGCTTTGGTGAGACTGATGCTAGAAAACTGTGGTTTTGGTGCCCCCACTTTAAGAAAGGGTGTTGTAAACATCAGAGGGGTGCAAAAGAGGGCCATAGAAATCATTAAAATTACAGAAGAAAATGTCTGCAACAGATTCAAAGAGCTCAGTCAGCTTGGCTTCTTTAAAAGAAGCTGAGAGCCAGTTTGATGACCTTACCATGGGTAAAAGCAAGCAAAGAAGGTAACTGAAATCATCACTCTGTCTTTCTTTTGTGCATTTAATTTTTAATTAGTTTCCTGGAAAAGGGTTGGTTCTTCTCAGTTGGTACCATTAAAGTATTTTGGTTTTCTGCCACCATGTAGCATCAAATAAGGTGGGTGACCTCACTTGTTTGATAATCTAGACTGGGAAGTATGATATTAAGAGTGCGTAATTTCCTTTTACATCATATTCTCCTTGCTTACAGTATTGTTGACTGGCAGCATAATTCCCATAGTCCAAATGGTGAAGGGAGAAGAGTCCTTGATGACTGTAGTCAGTTCTGTTCCACTGTTGTGAGAATTTCATACACCAGTTTATTTTGACTGCTACTTTTGTTTACATTAGGTACTTCTGTTTGTAAAGGTGGAGCTATATTAAGGTGCATAAACTGTATAAAAGTTCCTGACATATTTATTCAGATTACTGATTTTTACTTTTTATTATCTCAGAAACCATTGAATGACATTTCACATTTACTATGTTAATTTGTTTTATTCATACTTATATTAAGCTGATTTATTAGTCAAATTAACCCTTCTTTGTACCGAGTAAACAGAACTGTGTGTTTCTGTTTACTGTGTCCTGCAAGATTTTAAAATTAGCAGATTTCAGCCTCTGCCATGGAGCTTTTACCTACAGCAGAAAGTAAGATTTTCTGCCTTTATCAGCTCTCAAGAGATAGCTTTGCATTAACTAGGTATTGAACAGAGCTGACTTGAATAAAGTGAAGAAAATACCTTCTCTGCACCTGCAGAGAAAGCTACAGCTATCATACTTCGTCAGAGACTGTTTTCTCCAGTCACTCAAACTCTCCCAGCTCAGTGGTTTGATGGTCAGCAAATCTTTTCCAACAGATACATAAAACTTGAATATTGCATGTTATTTAATGTATATCAACTTACGGAATTTAAGAAGTTTGGCAGTACATTGTTAAAATTTCATGTTTAATTTTAAATGATCCTACTTTTAAATAAAAATATATATATTTAATGTGAAAAAACACATCTAGTATTAAAAAATGATGCATGAATTTCTATCCAGGCTGCCCGCAGGACAATGGAAAATGAAGCACACAGCTCTGCTTTGCAAGATTATTTGGAGACGCTTGAGGTGTTAAAGAAGTAAAATTGTGTCTTGCCTAAGGCAACAAGCGTGTTACACTCAGATGATTTGTTTATTTAATAAGCATAACAAAAAGGCAAAATACTATGCATTGTCTTTGTGAAAATAAACAGAATTCTTACTATAAAAAAACAAATATTTTTTCTCATTCAGGGAATTTCAGAACCAGATTATATGGACACTGAGATATAAGGGGGACTTTTTTTTTTTTTTCAGTTTTTAAAGACAAGGTAGCATTCAGGCAAGTATATTTGAGTTCTGGTAGTGTTGTTAATAAAGGGCTAATTGGAAGCTAACCTTGAAAATGTGTAGATCTTCGTTTTCCATATATATAAGTCCATGTATACCATTACTGGAATTCAATATATATTCCTAGAAAAAGAAGTTACACAATATGAAGAAAAAAAGAAGCTAAATATGTACATGGTCTTTCTTTTTTCCTAGAAATGCACCTTGCATCTGAGGCTTCTCTTGAGCTCCTTAATATAAAACTCTGTTCAATCGAGTGTAATGGATTTACTTTCAGATCTTTTTTCTCAGGTTTCTAGCAGACTTTCTGCCAAATGGCATTGCAATCTTTGTTACAGGAAAAAGCACAGGAAAATTCAGACGAATGTGGAAAGTTTATAAATAAGAACGTTAGCCTCTGCCCCAACGATTGTCCGGTAACAAGTGCAATTATGTAGACAAATGGTGGTGATCACAATCTTCTCTCCCCACAGCATGGCAGTTGCTCGGCATAGAGCATTGCTGAACACATAGATACGCTTTTGACATTGGCAAGAAGGAATACGCTTGCCCAAAGTGTGATAGGGCGCTTATTGACTGGCCTGACAGGTATAACAATGAAGATCTTGGCCACAGGAGATGCTGAGCACCTGTGACACCTGTCTTTGCTAATTCAGAGTTCTGCAGGTGAATGCATGAGTAAAAATGAAGGGTCACAGTCTCCTGGTTGGGGGGACGGCAGAGGGGACAGCGGAATGAGGAATTCAGTTTTAGGGAGCTTCTAATCAGGCGAGAAACGCCTGTGGCACTGGACACAAAAAGGAAGAAATTCACCCCAGTTCAGGTATGTTAAAATTGTGTTCAGGGGTTACTTTTCCCCTCAGACACTTTGTGCCGGAGCAGGTATTGCCTGTCTTTGCTGCTCACGCTCAATGCTGAATCCATGGGCAGCACCTTCGCCCCTGCAGCTTTGGGAAGCTCTTCACAGCTCTGCCTTTCTCCCCAGAAACGTGACTGTGGCCCCAGGCTTGCATTTCTGCTGTGGCCAGGTCATACCTGTGAGCAGGGGATCAAGCACTACCCGTACCTGCTAGCTGGGGTGAAAGAAACAGCCTGAGCTGCAGTTAAACAAGCATGCCCTCAAAGGGGACCCTTTGCAGGGGTACTCAGGGCGATAGGAGGAGACCAGTGGGCAGGTCCTGCTGAGGTGTCGGGTGCCCTAGTCACAGCTCTCATCCTCACAGTCTCAGAGGTCTCATGGATCCACGCCTGTCTACCTTCTGGCATCCACCTGAGGGTCCCAAGTTTAGAGGTACCATCACCTCAGGCTCTTCCAGTGAACACAGAGGAGTACTGGGAGGGCAAGACCTTGAGGGACCCTGGTCCATTTAAGGTCTGAGTGGGCCTTCGGAGGTATCTGTTTCTCTCCGTTGTCAGCTGAAGGCAACTGTTCTCCTGAATTAGGAGCTTTGTTAAGTGCCTAGAGGTAGGCAGGATCACTGTGAACTTCTGTCCTCATTCCTGTAAGTGAAGCAAGTGGTCTCTGCTCCTTGTACTGCGCAGACAGACTGCTGTTCCTGCTGCTCGTCTCCTGCTCTCCAGCGGGCAGGAGGAGCTGAGCCTTTGAGATTTGGGTCTCCCCAGCCTCCTCCTGCAGGCACAAATTGTGGATGCCCAGCAGCAGCCCTCGCAGTGAGCGCAGGAGCCTGGTCTGGGAGGGTCTGTAGGGTCGGCGTGCCTGTCTCCACCCTTTGGCTGCAGAACAGGCTAGAGCTGCATCACCCACAACATTAAAAATAGAAGAAATCAGTGTTGCTGCAGCTGGGATCCCTGGGGCTATGGTGTATGTCTGTGACACCCTGCCTCCAGCAGCTCCTCCTGGGACTCTGGCAAAGGGCTGCAAATTCCTGACAGCCCAAAGAATTTGGGGCAGAGAGCGAGTGTTTAGCATCTTTTTAAGGAGGAGTGCCTCTTTCAAACTATGATTCCCCTATTCTGATATGACAGTGCAGACCCAGTCCAGCTTAAGAGCAGGTCTGGCTAAATGCAGTCCTGTGTAGCTCAACATGAATATTATTTTTGTATTGTAGTACTAATAACCAGTTAAAAGATAACAATGCTTATTAGGCAGATACAGACACATTCTTTGCCTGTCTTGTCAGGGTACAAATGATCAAAGAGCCAGAAGTACAGTTCATTAGGAAGGAACCAAGCCATTTAATTATCCTAAGAAAACCGTCTTCCTAATTTTTTTCTCTTTCTTTCTTTTTTTTTTTTTTTGCTAATGATTGTAGTTTTCTTACTATTCACTGAGATTTATATATTGCAATAAAAGTGCAGAGCATCTGTCTCCTGGCCTACCAACTTCATCAGGCTTGGGGAATTGAGAGGAAAAAAAGAAAAGCAAATACGTGAATATAATGACTATAATATTGAATTATTTTATGCCGCCATATGGAGTTAAACTGTTTAAAAAAAGAGAAGATTTCCATTTCAATGCTATTTGTTTTATAATAGAAACTTCCCTTTTCTTCGCCCTTCTACTTCCAGAAGGGTCTTATTCAGTGTATTCAGTCTTAGCCAAAAGGTCACTGTTGTCCTACAAGAAAGTCCTCCCTCTCCTTTGTGGCACCTCTGGATGCTGTGAATAGAGCTCTTTTTCTCTGAGGCTGAGATCCATCAGCAGGAAGGTGCACGGGGAGCAGCTGAGTATCACCCTCCCCTCCTGGAGGTTAAGTGCATCACCCCTGCATGCTGCAGAAATTCTGTGAGGAGAGGGACGGGCAATCCCACCAGACCTCCTGGCCCTGACCCTACAGCACTCAGCACCCTGACCACCTTCCCGCTGCATTGTGCCATTAATTTAAATTAATTCAGTCTCTTTGACAGATAGTTCCCGAGATGGGTGATTTTTAGTTTTATATTAAATTTCTCAGCCCAGTGATTTAATATTTGTATTTGTATATGCATTTTTCATTGTGGACTCTCGACTTTGACAAGGCACTGATGAAGTAACACTTCCTGGAATACGAAGCAGTCAAATGGCTGTTCATTCCAACTGAATTCTAATCACAGTAAATAATATGTTTAATCTTAGTTTTGTCTTATGGTAGGCAGTGGGAGTTCTTATGGAGTGACATTCACATCCATGCGAGTAATGCTCTCCCTGGGCTTCTTTCTGTAATACTGGGAGAGGATGTTCAGGAAGGCTGTTGCTGTTCCAGCTTGTGCTGTGAAGAAATGAGAGACAAAATAACCAGTATGAAAAGCAGAGAAAGAACTCTATCGTAAGGCTACTCAGCTTGGTGATTTCACTGGTTTAGGGATCAGACCTTCACTTGCACTGGATGGATGGTGTCAGAATAGGACAAAGAGCAGCAAACCCAACACTGGAGGAATATTTGAGTTCTCGGAGGAA
The DNA here is from genome assembly GCA_013400535.1 of Scopus umbretta. Lineage (NCBI taxonomy): Eukaryota > Metazoa > Chordata > Aves > Pelecaniformes > Scopidae > Scopus > Scopus umbretta. Next base: position 14,635 of record VZTL01063203.1, read on the forward strand.
AGGACAGTCTTATATCCCATGGCAGACAGGTTTATGGAGAGACTGCCTGTACTGCAAGAACTGGCTATGAGGACATGAAGGGACCTTTTTCTGCCTTGTGGTGTATTTTCATACTTTCTAAATCAAACTGTGCCTACCCACCTTTATAAGCATCCCTCTCTCTTCGCTTGCTTATAAGAACGCAGACTAGTTCCAAGATCTTGCTATTCACAGGAAACAGTAAAGAGATTTGAAGAAAAGAAACAAAAAAGACCCATTTACTTGCAGGTAAAAGCTCAGTGGGAATAGATTCTAAACAGCACAGCAGACATCTTTAGAGAGTGTATCTGCCAGTGCTTGGCAGACTTCTGCTCAGCGTATGCAAAGGCAGATTTGGGGCAAAGCTGGAAACACTCAAGAGACTGAGCAGAGGGTGCACAGGTAACATCAGGGCAACTCCTGCCAAAACGCAGGTCTATATTCCGAGTGAACAAGTACTAGACTTTCTGGGGAAAAAGGAATAAGAATACCTAAATATCACTTTGTGAAACAGCTACATCAGCTTAATTGTAGCTTTTCAAAACATCTAGCCTCAAATAGACAAGCAGCCTGAGAGGTTTCAGACTGAGGTTTTGAATGTATGATAAGGTTGCAAATAATCTGTAAACACTGGCTTAACTGCAGTGTTTGTTATTCTTAGTTATTGGTGGTATTTTCTGCCTACTGCCATAGAAAAGGACAGATTAGAGACTCCTAAAACATGACTCTGGTAAGGCAGTGAGAATGTATGTATCAAAATGACCAGAAAGGGACTAGATCAGTCCCCAGCAAATTAAGAACATGTATTCATTATGCTTGTAATAATGATAGTATGTTTTATAACATTACACTCAAGCAATTGTAATTTCAGTTTTATGGAGCAAAAAGTGCAATCTCTGAGATTTAACTTTTAAGTAGTGGATTTAATTGACACTGCTTGAAAAATATTAATGGCCATTCATTAGTAGGTATTGTCTTTCCCCTTATCCTACATGATTGTTTTAATTTAAACTAGTGCTCTGCTTTGTGTATAGAATTATTGACAAAAATATGTCTTTCTTCAGCAAATGATTAGCTAAATCATCCTTTTATTTACAAGCAGCACTGTGTCCCTGTGCCCTAAATCTTGCTAGTTGGAAGAGAGGGAGGGAAAGCAATTTAATTAAGTTAACTTTATTGACCCACTGGAGCTGTTGTTTAATAGCATGGCTCCCTGGAGTGTAGTGCAGGTAAATTGAATGAATGCCACAGAATATCACTTCCCTGCATTGCATATTTCGAACCTCTGCCAGGCGGTTTGGCATGAGCAGCCAATCAGGAAAAAGGTTTTTCCAGCCTTGCTGGCGTGGATGGCATTTCCCATTATGCTCAGAACGAGGTGCAGAGTGTTACCCATGCGTTCCTCTGAGTGTATCGAGAGGGATAACTCTGGGATCGTGTGTTGCGCTCAGCTGCTGCATTTGGAAGGCAACTTTGTGGATTGGTTCTTCAGCCATGTATCCAAAAATACCTTTTTATGAAGGAGGAAAACTAGCGTGTGAATCTGAATGAAAGTGCTGTGAGTAAGCTATTTAATATTAAAATCTCGATACACTCATTCTGCATGAGAAATCAGAGTCCAGAAGGATAGTAAGAGACATCTTCTGGAGCTGTGCTTGTCGTTAAATACTTGGCAACCAAATGAAAAATTATAAAACTTCTTTGTTAAACTGTTATTTGATAAAACAAAAGCTAAAAAGACTTCCACAGTGTTTTCTCATAGATAATACTGCCTGTGACTGTTTCAGTTATTGCTTCTGTTGTTAAAAACTTTGTCCAAATATCTTATTACTCTATGAAATGAGCACAACAGCTTCTCTGCAGTTGACTGCAGCACATCCCGTTTTCTGCGCTGTTCTTCAATACTGCCCACTGATTGATAATAGACAATATTTCAGTCTGTTGCGCCTGTACTCCCAAGTAAAGCCAGATCAGTAGTTGTGCGATGTAACGGTGACTTTATGTAGCTTTTAACCCTTTGTCCTGGTTTCAGCTTAATTAAGAGTTCATTTTCTTCCTAGTAGCTGCTATAGTGCTGTGTTTTGGACTTAGGATGAGAACAGTGCTGATAACGCGCTGATGTTTCAGTTGTTGCTCAGTAGTGCTTACCCTAGTCAAGGACTTTTCAGCTTCCCATGCTCTGCCAGGGGCACAAGAAGCTGGGAGGGGGCACAGGCAGGACAGCTGACCCAAACTGGCCAAAGGGCTATTCCATACCACCTGACGTCACGCTCAGTATAGAAACTGGGGGAGTTGGCCGGGGGGGGCGGGCAGCGATCGCTGCTCGGGAACAGGCTGGGCATCAGTCAGCGGGTGGTGAGCAATTGCATTGTGCATCACTTGTTTTGTATATTCTTTTATCGTTGTTATTATTATTATTTTCTCTTTCTCTACTATCCCATTCAATTGCCCTTATCTCAACCCACGGGTTTTAGATTTCTTCGGTTCTCTCCCCCATCCTGCCAGGGTAGGGGGCGAGTGAGCGAGCGGCTGTGTGGTGCTTGCTTGTCGATCGGGGTTAAACCACAACACCCTTACATAAAATAATGTTTATCTGATTAAAGCTAAGACCCAAAGATCCAGTCCTACAGCTTTGCTTAAAGTATTAAATACAGCCACTCAGGTAGTTTATGTTTTGCTCTGGAAAATAATGAGGTGCAACTTTAATTACAATTCATAATTTTCTCATATTCACTCTCTTGAATGTCTTGAATAAGTTTGTGTATAATTTTTACTTTTATATATGAGAACAGATTTTTCTTGGTTTCAAACTGATCATTTTAATTTTAAATGCCCATGAGGCAAGAGAGGTGGGTTTGCAAGGGAGGGACATTGTCCTTTTTTGTGCTGCCCAAAACGGTTGGGAGAAGCAGGCATGTTTCAAGCATGTAAGCCCTTCTTTAGGTCAGACTTGGGTGTCTTTAAACAATCACACCTCAAGTGTTGCAGCCACGATCGCTAGCCCTACAGTAGGCATTGTGCTGATAGTGAGAAGGACCGTCCTTTAGAATGTCATTTCTCATGACACCATGTCACCTCTGGGGCGGTACTGACCCTTGAGGTGATCACTCTCAGTTCCTCTCCTGACCTTTATGCCCTAATATGCCATACACACTCTCAGAAGTGGTGCTACATACTTTTAATATACACACCCAAGCTGTGGTGCAGCCTAGGAAACTCCAGGTGCTCCGAACCTGGCCCTCTGCTCTACGCTCTGGCATAGCACCAAGAGGGGGGAGAGCCACCCTCAGCATCAATATGAAGTCCAAAAATTTAAAATTGCCTTTAATTCAATGTTAGATTAACATGGCTATTGGCTGGCACTGCGTGTTTCTGTGTTTACACAAAAGGATGATGTCTTGCATGAGTAATCCTGAGAAGTTTACTAGCTGATGTTCTCCAGCACTCTGTTACTTTATCTTCATTAAATGTGTGTTTTGGCAGCCGCTGCTTGAAGTCCATATTCCATAACTGCAAGATAAGTGTAATTTCTGTGCTAATGGTTGTGTCCGGGGTTGGAAGCAGGCCTTAGAAAGTAGACTTCTGTGATTTTCAGCTGATTTTTGCTTCCTACAGATTTTTTGTTATGACAATTAAAAATATTCTGAGGTCTTTATTGTGTGTCTAATAAAATGAGAGGAAAATACACCTCCATGATGCCATCCCACATTTCCTTCCAAACACAACAGACGACTCACACTGAATCATAAATGACATTTTTCCTGCATAAGGATTCATACAATATTTTTAGATTAAGTTTTTTAAAGATGTTAAAATACGAATACATAATACATACACTAATTTTAGTTTTACTTGATTACAGTTTTTAAAAACTATTACATTTAGGTTTATAATGTTTTAGTATGTTTAATATTTAACATAACATTTTTTAATTTATGTGTATATTAGTATTAATAAAAATTATTAAATGCTTGTTGGTAGTTCTGAGTGGGGCGCAGAACTTATGCCTAACACCACTTTAGACTTCCATGGGTACTTTTCTTGGTGGCAAAGTTGACCTTAAGTAGCTCCCACCCCTGTCTACATCCTACCACCTGACTCTGCCTCTTTTCTTCCCGTTGTGCTGGTACAGTTTTTCTAGGACTGACCACTGACCTGGGCTAGCAACCCTGGAAAATTACCTATCTTTCTCTTTTTCTCAAGGTCCTCTATAAAGCAGAGCAATGTGCTCGTCTGATTTGCAGTGTAGCCCCCAAATCATTGCTCCAGTACAACTGAACTTGCATCCTAGGGAAGGGAACTGCTTCAGTTCAGTCAGGCCAGAAAAAAGTGTCCATCAAACTACCACTGGATTTTAAGACATTATTTGCTTGATGCTTTAGCCTATAAACTCTACATAGACATGCTTAAGGTTAAGTACTAGTAATGGTGTTTTCTCTGAACCAAATCTTTGCTGAAAAGTTTTGCCAGAACAGGAACAACATTTAGGGGTAGATTTAGCTTTTGATATTTGAAGGTTTTATGAGTTCGGAGTTTTTTAAGGCCAAAAGCTAGGAAAAAGTCTAAGTTGGTGCATTTACACCACAGAAGAGTGTAGTTTGTTTGTTTGAGAATTGGGTATAAAAAATTTTTGCTTTCTATACTTACAAGAGTTTGCTTATTTACAAGCTGGGCTTTCCCCCCCACCTCAAGTATAACTTACATCAAGTGGGTAGAAGTAACATATTGTAACTACTTTTTACAGCTACTAAACAGAAACGCTTCCTGTCACATCTGTTTTATTTTGGGGTTGGTCTTTCCCACACCTAAGGGACACGGAGGCAGAAGTTTTACAGCTGCGGAGGGGTGGCATCTTCTAGGCCCCAGCTGTTCTGCTCAAAGACGTTCCTGCTTTCTGCTGGCACTGCCACTCGCCAGCTGGAGTGCTGCCCCTGCGGTTTTGCGAACACAGTGGCTCGCGTGATTGCTCCTTCGCCTGAAACTTGCAAACTCAGCCAGGCCAGGCCAGATCCACAATTCACACCACTTAAAATAAACTGGCTTATTTTGCCTTGAGCATTTTAGAGTGTTCACACGACCCCTTCCGCTGGCACAGCAATGGAGCAGAACGTGGAAAACAGGGAGGAGTAATGTTGTCAACCCAGTGTAATATTGTGTGCAAAGTGAGTGTTTGTTGGGTTTTTTGTTTCCTATCCCCCAAGTCTAAAGCACTTTAAACACAAGAGAAGGCAGCAGAAGCGGCCGTATCGTGGTTGTGTCCAGCAGACTTGCATTCAGGTGTGATGCTAAGCATGCAGTGATATGTAAACTCATATGCTAATTTTTTGTTTTGGTCACACTGATACCTAAACATTAATTTGCCTTTTCCTCCCTTCTAAAGACTAAAGCTGGCCTATGCTAGCATTTTGAGGTTGATTTTCTTTTACTGCACATGAATTGGTTGTTAATTTATTTAAGTAAATAGAGATTTTTTTTTTGCTACACAGGAGACAAAAGTTTGTTTTAAACTACAAGGTAGTCTCTAAGTTAGCCAGTTAGAAACGTAAGAGTTGATTAGGAGGTGCTTTCAGCAGCTCACAGAGCTTAACTGGGCAGTAGATAACTAATGCTCCATAATCCCAGCTATGGAAAGGCCTAAGGAGTTTGAAGAGTTCAGTTTGGTAATTTACTAGAAAATCCCTGACGAGTCCTCCAGAAGAAAAATTACGTATGTATGTGGAGAAGATAACATGGCCTGGACACCTGAGGAGGAACCCAGATACTGAACAGGATTGACTAGTCTCTTTTTGTCCTCTGGAGTCAGAAGCCTGTTGCTGCAATATCCAAGCAGATTGTCTGCCTTACCCTGCACATACCTCAAAAGGACAACAGCACCATCGTCACAACGAGAAAGGAAGACCCATTCTCTGCTGCAAAGTGTATCATCGACAAAATTACTGTTGAAATTGGCTACTAGTAGATGACAACAACCTTTATTAGTAGAATTAACAAAAGAAGCAGGGGAAGAAATGTAGTTTCTCAGCTTGGAAGTCACATATGAGAATTAATTAAACCCAGTGTTCGTTTTCTCAAATAAGGGAGCTTGAATACAATCACTGAGAGGAACCTTGTGCCCTTGCACACATGCATATAGTAGCATTTCCAAACCTTGACCACAGGAGAGAAAAAACATTGAGAGAGAAAACTCATTAATAGAAAAACCAGGAACTCTGAGGGAACTCAGTAGTACACTGACAGTGGAGGTATTCTGATTCAAGAAGCTACTTCAAAAGCACATCCGTCAAGTCAGAGGTGACATTTTAAAGACTTTCTTGAAGCATGAAAGGCTTGTAATAACCAACATCACAATTTCTGCCAGAGAATAGGAATTGAATAGTCATGTCAGTATTTTATATTATGATCATCATTAACTGTCTTATGCATCCAAGGTATTAGACACGAGGACAGCTGCAATTTATGCCAGGAAACATCCCAAGCCATTGTTATGTGTCTGGATTTTATGTTTTCTTTCCTTCAGGATCACTGTACCTTTTGCAAAACCACTTACGTTACTATGTATGTTACTGTTGTTCTTCTTTTGGGTAAGAGGTTAGATAACATTATGAAATGCCAAGGCATTGTACTGAAAAACCCACCGTGCATCAATGTCATAAGAGTGCACCTCCGTAATGTTTGTTTATATATAACTTGAACTGGGATATTTAGTAGGTCTTTCTGGAGCAAAGGATTCCAACACAGCTGCCTGTGGCAGATGATGCTGGCTTTATGCTGCTGTGCCCACATACCACTCTGCGTAGATGCACTAGCCACTCCATGGGGTGTTTTCATTTGGCTGTTTGTCAGCCACTGAATTCCCTGCTGAATGCCCTCTTCTCTGTAGAGATTTATGGACTCATTGTCTACTTGGAGGAACACAGTCAGCTAAGCCAGAGAATGAGCGTCCATACTGCTCAGCCCTGCCTGTGTACTAGTGCTCAGGTCAGCATCACAGCAACCCAGCTCAGGACTCACAGTGCCCAGGGCCGGATTCCATGAATTGTAACCTCTAAAGCTACAGCAAGGTGTGTCACCCTATGAAGTGCTTCACGTGGCATTGTACAGTAATAAGGGTGTCTAGCCCAGACCTCTTGTGCTGTGGACCTATGAACACACTGAGGTAGATCAGCTCTGGTTCTTCATGCCTGCTCACAAAATACGTATGGACATCAGTAGGAAAGTCCAGAGAGTCTGGTGAATTACATAAATACTGAACATGAGACATCAAAACACACATGGGTGTTCTCAGGAACCCAGTGCAAAGGCTGAGACACTGCATTAGGGTGCAGTGTAAGGTAGACCACCAGCACCATCACTAAGCTTTCAAAGCTGTTCTCTTGCTCCTCTTCTATCCCCCACTGTTTCTAGGAGCTCAGGAGACCTGTTGATGGAACAGAACCCTTATTGTGGGTGCTGAATTCCTTCAAAAATCTGCTTCAGCTTTTATTGCATTGGATTGGCTGGCTTTACTTCACTTTCCATCTCTTTCCTCATTGTATCTCTTAAGATGGTGGTTTTCTCTTGGCTGTGGGTAGGGCTGTGAGTAGAAGAGTGTAGGTGCACGTATGCGTTCAGCACCCTTTCTTCTTTCCTGTGTCAGGCAATAGGCATGCATACTTCTGCATCTTTTCAGCAAGTAGTTTTCGTTCTTCCTTTACACGGATCAATCCCTTGCTTTTGTCTCCCTTCAGAGTCAGGGGGTGGTACTGTGTGCAGCTTTGCTTTCTTGAAGGAGAAGGACTGTATTATTTTCACCATCCAGACAACGGATATCACCTGCTGTACGCAGCACGGGCTTTGCACACCTTTTTTGAAGTCAGACACAGGGTGATCTTTTCCCATTGCTGTACACTGGCTTTATACGTCAGTCCTACCTTCCTGATTTCAGATGTTATCAGCCTGCATTGACTCTGAAACTTAGAGCAAACTGCTGTTCTTTTCATTCTCATAATTACTGTACCAAGCACAGGTACAAGCCTTGAGGATTTACGTTTTCACAAATGAGCAATGTCAATTGAAATAAGGATTCTAAATTATCTTCCCCACTTTCTGATATAAAGAAAAGTTACAGCTCACTATCAAATATTAAGAGAATAGAGATATCTCAGATTCAAATCAAAAAAGAAAGTGTGATCAAAGTGTTTGATCATTAAATTAATTATAGTAAAATTATGTTTACAGGTACAATAGATGCATATAGAGTGCATATATATGTATAGTGAATGTATGTACATGGATATGCACACACACGCATGTATTAAGTGGTATAAATACATTATCTTTTTTATTTAACTGCACTTTCCTCTGGATGGGTAAAGCAGTAGGACCCAGCCTGGGTAGCTCAGATTCAGAGAAGCTCTGAACACCTTCACAATCAGTTCTGTGACGGTTCAAAGCATCAGTATATGTTTTAAAAGACTAATGTTTCATGCTAAGAAGCATATAAGTGTTTATTGGACTACTGTTGTAAACCAAGACAGAGATGTTTTTAAACTGAACCCTATCCAGAGAATGCGGACAACATGGCAAGAAGAAGTAAAATAAGTAAAGAAATAAAAGAATAACTGAAAATATATCTGGAAGATAGAAGAATATAATTTCAGGTTATGCTATGGTGACAGTGGATAATTCTAGAGAATACTGCCTTTTGCTAATGCCAAAACATGGTTAAAATACGGCTTACATTTGTCTTGCATCTAAAGCACAATTTCATTGCAGGCCATGCTGGGAAAAGTGACTCGTATTATAATTGTTTGACATTTATAGATTTTTCAGTTAAAAAAAAGTCCCATGGGTCAAATTCTGCTCACAGTGATACTGGTGTATATTGCAATATTTTGTAGTTTCTTCACATTCCTGCTGTGAAAAGGGAGACCACAACTGTGTGACTTTCCTATCCTGATCACCATAAGATTTATAGAAAAGCATGTTACTGTTCCTCTAGTCCATGCACTCTAACTCCTCGAAATTGCACTGTGTCCTGGTTTCCGCTGGGATAGAGTTAGTTTTCTTCCTGGTAGCTGGCATAGTGCTATGTTTTGGATTTAGTGTGAGAATAATGCTGATGACACACTGATGTTTTAATTTTTGCTAGATAGGGCTTCCACTAGTCAAGGACTTTTCAGCTTCCCATGTTCTGCCGGGTGCACAAGAAGCTGGGAGGGGTCACAGCCAAGATAGTTGATCCAAACTGGCCAAAGGGCTATTCCATACCATATGAGGTCATGCTCAGTATAGAAACAGGGGGGAGTTGGCCAGGGGGCAGCGATCACTGCTTGGGGACTGGCGGGGTGTTGGTGTGTGGTGAGCTGTTTCATCACTTGGGTTTTTCCCTCCCTGGGTTTTGTTTCTTTCTCTCTCTCTCATTGTTCTCCTTTTCATTACAATTTTTATTACTATTACTATTGTTATTATTTTATTTCAATTATTAAACTGTTCTTATCTCAACCCATGAGTTTTCTTACTTTTACCCTTCCAGTTCTCTCTTCCATCCCACCAAGGGGGACGGTGGGCTAGCAGCTGTGTGGTGCTTGATTGCCAACAGGGGCTAAACCACAACACACTGATTGCCAGCAGAAAAAAAAAGAAAGAAAAAAAAAATTAAATCAGAAAAAACCCTCAAATTTCCCCCAGGTTTTCATGGAATTAACAAAGCCTCCCTGTTGCACAGATGACTTGAGGTGCTGAGAAGTCCATCAGCACAGAGGCAGCAAAGGCAGAATGAAATTCGGGTGCACCAGGACTACATTTTATTTACAAGACAAGTTCCCACTGAAGCCAGTGGAAGGTATCACTTTGTGGTACTTGTAAACTTGTATGAAGGCAGCATTGCGCTAAGAAACTAGTGTTTTTCATTAATTGCCAGAAGTTTAAATGTATTTTGCCACATTGCTAACAATCATGTTTCTGTTGCCCTAGTTTTACATAGTGAACAGAAATTGCTTCAGATTTATTATAACCCAGAGTCTGGCAAGACAGATTTGTTCCAAAAAGTATCATGTGGAAGTCGTTCTCTGTGCCTTTTCCAAGGATGGGATTTCAAAGAGTTATCTTTGACTGATATCAGCAGCATCCATAAAGAAAGGTGAGAGAAAACATAATTAAGGTAACTTCAGCAAGTTATGTCCCTGCAGCCATGGTTTTGCCCTGCATACAGAACTAGTGTAGCTATGTTGAAAATAGGAGATGAATTTGGAGGAAGTCCCTTTCACTGTTCTTTTTTTCACTGTTCTTCACATGCTTGGCAGCTGGATTATCCTCATAACTTATCCTGTTGCTTGGCCTTGAAAAGAGGCTGAAAGAATGGGTTTGGGGCAGAAGGTCATATTCAGATGGCCTAATTTCCGTGTAAGTTCCTGTGTCAGATGTTACCTAAAGTTTTAGAGCCGACTAAGTGGAAAGAATTAGGCACAGAAATTAGTGTCCTTGTGTAGGCCCTGTGACAATGGCTTTTAGTTGGTACATAAAGGATAATATCTAAATGTAAGTAAGCATCATCCAACTACCCTCCTCTTGGACTAGTTCATTTATGCAAGACACAGTAAATGTAAGAATGTCAATGGTGGTGCTTCAGCAAAGCTTTGTTTGTGCTCCAGATTACCAGTCACAGACTATCATGGTGTCCTGATTGGAAACAAAAAGTAGCTTGCTAATTTTTGTGTGCTAATAGATTTTCTGTGTTGCAGAATGCATATAATTTTGAATAATTCCTCTCTCCTAATGTGTATGTTTTCCACTATAAGCAACAGATATGGGTTATAACCAATATCTGGGAGTTGCAATTATTGATTGCAAAAATGTCCGTTTATAAAAATTGGTCATTACTACTTGATATGTTTCCATGTGGAGTGGATGCAGTTGCCATCATTTTAGTTAAATAAGAGGTTGCCTACATACTGTCTTATTTAATAGGTTTTACATCTAAGGAAGAAAACATCAAAGAGAAAAATCTAATGTTCTGTCTCTAGATTTTCTACTTTTTATTTTAGGTTCCATTCTGTGGCTCCATTGTGGCAGAAAAAAAAAAAATGCTTTCATGCCTGTGATATCATTGTATTCAGAAGCCCCAGGCCTTGCCCAGTAGAACTAGCTCTGATGAGTAGCTTTAATAATTTAAAAGGCAACTCTAGCACTGGGAGAGGAGGGGAAAAACACTTTTTGTGAAGTATGACCCAACATAACTTGTTTTAAGAATCCAGCAGTCTTGAACAGTTTCAGGGAAGAGCAAGACCTACTTTTTACCATGGAGCCACTGCCACATGTGTCATTTACAGGACCTGTTCTTGTCTAGAATAGCTCTGTAGGCTGCAGGACATTCAAAGAAATGATGGTCCTTTGCTTCTGGGGCACTTGGTGAACAGGCATTGCTGTAGATTGGGTTTAGATCCTATGTAATGGCACAGATTTTCCCTACTTGAAGTACTGGAAATTGAGAACACTGCTGGTTTCCTGCCATGCATATATGCTCCATGAAAAGGAACAGCATAAATAGGAGGAGGCTGCATGTGAATAAAAGGAGAAGCTGGGAATGACTGGCAGTGTTATGTAGAAGTAGGTTAGAAGAGAGTATGGGAAAAGTGAAAAGGAACAGGAAGAAGAGCAAGTATAAGAATAGCAAAGAGGAGAAAAGAGATCAACAGATTGGGAAAAAGGAAACATGCAATGACAGAAGGACCAGGAAACTGGGAATGGAAAAATGAGAACAGAGAGAAGAAAAAGAGATGGCACATTTTGTTGTTTAATGAATGGCTTAATGTACCGGATACTCAGAAGAATTTTCCATCTAAATAAGGCAACTGAGTCATCATCTTAACCTGGCTTCTCTAAGCATTCCCTTACAGCCAAATTAATGTATGTGTCATCTCATAATGTGATTATGACAGAAGATGCAAGCAAAGCAAGTTTGAACCCAATACTCGTAGCATACTGGGACAGCTCTTAGGAGAGCTGGCAATTGATGGAAAATCAGTGAACCAACACAACTTTTAAAGCACAATGCTAGAGAACACTTCTTTTTTGTTTGAAATACTGCTTAAGGATCAGGACAACCCCCACCTTCATTTTCCCCACTCAAAGAGGGAGAATCGAAAGCTTAGTCCTTTGTTTTAGCCACATTTCAGCTCAAGGAGCTAGGCGGATCTTGATCCCCTAGTAATTTTTGAGCCCTAAAAGGTGCTTTGCCTACATGCCTTATAGGCAGCAGTGTGCAGCACACATATTATTCAGTCAATTTTTTGCAGAGAATAAATCACAAGTTCCTGCCAATGAGCAAAAAGAACTTAAGGCAACATCCAATTACCTCTGTGTTCACTTAACATGATTTTATAAGACACTGTACAATATTGCAGCTTGTTGTTCCCCAGTAATGTTGCGTACCTCGTGCATGCTGTAGGGGTGAATTTGATTTCTCCATCTGCAACCCCTTCCCTGCCCCCAGTGTGTGACACTGAACTCCTGCTTTGCTCTGGCCAAATGTGACCAAAGTAATTTCTGTAATACAGTCCTTATTTGACAGTGGTACTCTTGGGTTTAAGGAGGGATTGTTTATAAAAATACTTTTTGATAACTTGAAGGAAAAATGTTATAGAATCTGAAATTTTGATCATATGTGGCATTACAGGTTTCCTTCCTGTAAGCCATGCATGTTGCATCCTTTGATCTTCATGCAAGAAATACTGCGTGAAGTAAAGTATGGGCAAAGATTAGTTCAAATAATTTTATTCATCAACTATGTGTGGAAACACAGGATACTGAGAGAAGCATCAGTAGGCTAAGAGAGTATTTAAAGTGATACTGTCAAATTCTCAAGTACCACTTTAAGATATTAGTGGATTAGTGTTTAGTCATCATTTTAAAATGTGTTGCAGAATCCAAAGTGGTCTGCTTTACAAGGGGAACATTTTGAAAAAATAAAAATGTGAATATTTTTGAAAAAAAAAAAAATGTGAACAACACTGCCCAAATGCTGTGCAGGTGGCAGGTCAGTTCAGACTCTGAAATCAAACTTTGTTCTCTCCTTTCGGTGGCCAATAATGTTTGTGTGCCTGTAAGTTGTAACACTACTTAGTGAACATCTACAAAGGTTGGGAGGAAAAAGTAACAAGTTGATGGCTGTTGTGATTTTGAAGCACATTGATCTTTCTCCCTGTCCAAGAAAGAGACTGCAATGTGTGTCAATCAAAGCTATTATCAATGTAACATTTACTGGAAAATATAATGTTAGGAGAGTTAAAATCAGAGCAAAATCTTCAGGTTTTGGAATATTAAAATATAGGTGATGGATTACAGTTAATGTAGATAAACTACTTACCTTCATAATGCTGATGTAGGATGAGATTCTGCAAACGCTCCCCATTCAAATATCCTGTTTGGTCCCCGGATACTATCTGACAGGCAGTAATCAGGGCTAAGCACTGCTGAAATTGATTCCTATAATACTGGATTTTTTTAATGAAAATCCTGATGACAAATTATCTTTGTTGTTCTCTTCACCATTTTATCCCTTGTATCCTAAGTTAATTACATGGCATTTTAATGGAGGCTTTTTGAGCGTACTGTACATGTCAAAGAAAAAGCAAAATGCTGTCAGTTTCTGGAACTTGCCCAAACTCTCACAAATGTGCACGAATTTAATTCTGATAGTGTTTTAATTTGGGGGTTCATAATTTATATTTTTACCTGTCAAAAACTCATTGGGCTTCTTTTACCATAACAGGTGGGAGTAAAAAAATAGCATTCTCCTTCTTGCCTGTCTTTTGTGAATCAAATGAAAGAAGCAGCAATTGGACATCTCACAGGCTCATGATTAGGATTAAAAAAACATGATTACAGCATGTTTAAATTGGGCAGCACTGTGAGTTGCAAAGGAGGCAAGACTAGGTCTGGAGAAAAGTGAGAGAGATGTTGACAGGTAGCAAGCAAAATTTGTGAGATGCTAAGTTGGGAGGATTTTTTTTAATCTCTCTTGATTTTATTTTCCAGACATATTGTTAGACTTAGCCATGGATCATTATTTACAGATTAATATTTAAAATTAACAATAATTTACATTATTTATAGTCAATAATCATTAAGCATCACTACTCCATTACTTTTTATTTCAGCTTAGTCAGTGAACAAAATTTAGTTACTATGGCTCCTTGTAAAAGTTCAGATGCATCTACATTGACTTTGATGGAGAAAGAACTTTCATTTTAATTTCTCTTTTTTTTACACTTAAACTTAATTTTTTGCAGATCTTTTGTCTGAAATGAACAAATACTTTGGGCAAAAATGGGAAATTTTCAGAAAGATAAGAGGAAATGAAAATAGAGGGTTCAACAGCTTATTCTGGGAACTGTTTGGCAGGTTCCCAGGGGAGACTGCCCTGAAGCGGCAGGGGATGCGGAGAGGATGCTGCTTTCCAAGGACAACCTCCCCAGACTTGGGGTCAGTCCAACCTGTGGTCCAGGCAGTCACACAGACACAACAGACAGGCAGGGAGCTCTGGCCTGGACACCAGTACCAATAGAGAGGGCAGGGGAGGCCAAGGAGGGCTATTTGGGAGCAGTGCAGACCATTGTCTGCCCATGCAGGCAGGGAATTAGGGAAGCCAGAGTTCAGCTGGATTTGAAGTTGCTGAGGAACGGGAGGGGCAACAAGAAGAGGAGCAGACTTGGTAACAAAGCACACAGAAAAGGCTGAGAAAGTCAGCATCTTCAATTGCTTTGGTCTTTACTGGAAAGTTGTGTCCTCAGGTCTCGTAGGCCGGATCTGGGAAGATTGCGTTAGTGACCAAATAAGCAAACTGGATATACTGAAGTCCATGGGACATGAGAGGATGGATGCAAGGATGTGGAGGGAGCTGGCTGAGGTCGCTGCAAGGACTGCTTTGTAGCTCCTTCAAAAGGTCTCCAGGGATCAGGAGAGGTTCCTGAGGGCTGGGAAAAGGCAGGTGTCACACGCATCTTCAGGATGAGCAGGAAGGCATGTCTGGGGAACTATCTGCTCATAAACCTCCCTTTAGTCCCCAGGAAGATTTTGGAGTAAAATCCTTCTGGAAACCATGTCCAGGCACACAAAGGACAAGAATGCAATTGGGAACAATGACCATGGATTCTCAAATGGAAAATCGTGGCTGAACAATCTAAGAGCTTGCTCTGAGGCGATGGCTGGTATGGTGTGTGAAGGAAGAGCAGTGGGAGCTCTTGACTTCCACGAGGCCTGTTACATGATATCCCTGCAGCCAGATTGGTGAGATGTGGATATGAGAAATGAACTACAAAGTGAGTGGACTGCTAGCCATACCACCAGGCTCCAAGAGTTGTGATCAGTTGTATAAAGTCCAGCTGATGAATGGTTTCTAGTAGGATCTATCAGGAGTCATTACTGGCACTGACATTCATTCATTCACCTAGACAATGGGATGAAATGCACCCTCAGAAAGTTTGCAGATGGTACCTAATTAGGGGAGCAATTAATATGCTGGAGGGCAGGGCTGCCATTCAAAGAACTCTCAACAAGCTGGAGAATTAGTCTGGCAGAAGCTTTTGGAAGTTCAGCACAGGCAAATGCATACTCCTGAACCTGAGACAGAACAAGCCCATGCAGCAGGACAGGCAGAGCACCAACTGGTTACAGAGCAGTTTTGCAGAAAAATTCCTGGGGTTCCCAGCAGACAACAACTTCAGCATGAGTCAATAGAGCATCCTGAAGGTCAGCCACATCCTGGGCTGTACTAGCAAAAGTGTAGCCAGCAGGTGGAGGGAAGTGATTCTTGCCCTCTGCTTGGTGCTTGTGAGATCCTGCCTGGAGGACTGTGTTCTGTTTTGGACTTCCCTGTACAAGATGCATATTGACATACTGAAATGAGACTCGCAGAGGACCAGGTGGCTGGAGCACAGGACATAGAAGGAGAAGCTATCAGAACTCAGTTTGTTCAGTTTGAAGATGAGAATAAGGGAGGAATCTAATTGTTTTAAACTACCTACAGACAATGTACAGAGAAGATGAAGCCAGACTCTTCTACACAGTGCACCATAATAGGACAAGAGGCAACAGACACAAGTTGCAACATGGGGAATTTTGTTTAAGAATCAGAAAAATCTTTCCGGCTTTGAGGGGGGTCAAATGCTGGCACAGGTACCCAGAGAGTCTGTGGCATCTCCATTCTCAGAGATATGACAAAGTTGTCTGGGCAAGTCCCTGAGCAACCTTTGAGCTTGGACGTAACTTCAAAGCTGATCTTGCTTGAGTGGGTCCAGATGAGCCCCAAAGATCCCTTTCAACCTGACAATTCCGACAGAATTTGGTTTTGCTTACTTAAATGGCTGCTTTAAGGATTTAAATAAAATTCCTGGGGCACTTTGTATTTTGAAGGAAGAGAACAGTGAAAACGCTGATCATTATTCTTACCAAAAATGTAAGTCATTGCTGCTAGGAAATATTGTGGGAGTGGTCACGTATACCAGGCTGTCAGAATGGATTGTGGTTTTTTGTTAAATAGAACAAAAAAGTCAGTGAAGCGTGCTTAATCCACACAAGCGAAGAGTTCTGCAGACCTTGTAAACTAATATAAGGTAAAATAGGTCAATTTGGGTGATTGCTAGCCTGGACAAATCCAACTTAAATATATTTTAATGTTTTTCTGTCTTGCTTATTTCTTCTCCTTAAAATGCAAACCACTTTCTTTACCAGTTTTCTCAATCTTTGCAAATATTCTTTTGCTTAAAGAATAAATCTGATAGGCCTTGGGGGTTGGGGAAATGAGAGGAAGAAAGTGTTGTGGACTTTGGTGGGATTTTTCATTCCAGAATACGGGCAAGATTTCTCTTTCAAAATCTTTCACTAGCTGTGTATCAAGACTTACCTAAAAATAAGGGACTCTACTGTCCAATGGCTCCGTGAGCAGAAACGATTTTTCTCAAGAGGGCAAAACTTTATCCTCCCTCTTATGGTCCCAGGATTCCTCTGAGGAAACCTACATTACTGAGTGAAATAAACCCACAGTCAGAGTGGTGATCAGAGCTTCTGACTGTACCAGGTGAACATCTAGGCTCAGAGAGCTCTTAGGCTTGGGTACAGATGCTGTAGAGCTCCCAGGATGAGAAAAGGGACCCTCAGACCCCCTTTTGCTGTCTTGACATGTGCTGTTAGCAGTTGGTTTGGCAACCCTGTGCCTCCTTGTTGAACTAAGCAGGTCTTCTGCTCAGAGCACAGCTCTCCCGAAGGTAAGAACAGAAAAATGACTCTGCTGGGCCTAACCAGTAGGCCTGGTATACTTTTCTAAACATAGATGATAACATATATTTCAAGAGTGTAAGATGGCAACGTTAGAGGGATACATTTTCCAGTGCTTTTCTCAGCCTTTCCTGGTCTGATGTTTATGGGCTTGGCTAGAACTTAGACCTTTGTTTCTAATAAATGTTGGCTGTGATGGGGTGTCCCATTAATTTGTTTCATTCTTTCTGAATTTGTTCAGGCTTTTAACATCTGCAATATATTCTAACGGTTTACTCTATAACTTAATTACCTCCTCATCAATGAATGCTTGCTGGTGCAGGGAGAAAATTCTTTCAGGAGGGGAAGCAGCATGGTACACAGACATGGAAGGAAAGGCTCAGAGCGGCAAGAAGGGAGATACAAAGATGTGAATAAGTTTGGGAATAATTAGCTATTCTCAGTCTAGAGAGCCTGGCAATATAGGAGAAATGAGAAGAATGCAATGGTGGAGAAAAGAAGTATGGAGAGAAACCTCCTCACAGTTATGTCACACAGAAAAGTGACTGAAGGAGGAAGATAACTGCACCAGCAGACACAGCACAGTACAAAGCAAAACAAAGTGATGGAAGTTAGAAAAGAAAATGAAAAAACCCAAATATTCAAGAGACAAAATTAGATGTTTTCTAAGAAAGCTCTGTAGAAAATGTACACACAAAATGATACATAGATAAACTATTTTTTTCCCATAATGTTGCAACACTCCAGAATCTAAATGGGCTGTGCTCATAGCAGCTCTGTGAGGTAGGACAAGTTTATTATTTTATGTCCACGGAGCTAAGGCACTGAAAGACAAAGTGAATCTCAAGAGAGCACAGTGGAAATCTGCAGGTGGAAAAGGGGTCTGAACTTGGTGAGCATTAATGAAGTATCTTCTCCTTTAGTAAAGTTTCAGACATTTAAAAAACAATAATGGAATGAAGCAGGATACGAAGTTGGACATAAAAAGTCATTACGGTACGGCAAAGTATGATTTTATGTTGAACAAAATTGTTCTGCTTTTTTTCCTGTTGTTGCTACACTAGTGGACTTGGCCAACAGTGTTACAATCTGTCAGAAAAGCTGTAACAAATATACCTGCGTAAGGCTTTAATAACTCTAGCTCGAAACACTAATATTTACTGCAATTTCAGTGTTATCTGCCAATATTGATGCAATGTGTGTTCTGATGGTACTGCGCAATGAGCACCTGCCAATACACACTTCAAAGCTGTTCCTGGTTTTAAATCTATTATTTACTCTATGGCTCTTCAATAGTTTCCTGATCAAACTAGCCAAGCTTTACCCTGGCATACTGATAACTCTTATGTTGTACCAGCATATTGAAATATCTCACAATAGCTTTTTACATCAAGAATTTCACTGCACTCAAACTCTTTCATAAGGAACTTAAAGAGCACAATATGGACAGCACATCAAAAAATTCTTGATCATTGCAGACTAACTGTTTGCCTTTTTGAGAATGATATTATACTGACACCCCTGCAGAAGAATGGAGATTGACATAAGGTGGACTTCATACATGTAGGGTCAAGGCCCCTGACTCTCAGAAGAATTATAAAATGGCAGTGGTGAACGTAGTCTTTGCTGAATCTTCTGAGAATGCAGAGGAAGCAAAGTTAAATTGAGTCCTCGACTTCCAGCAGCAAAATGGACTGGCTGCGAGCATAGGCGAAGCAGAAATTGCCTAAGGTAGCAGGCTGCTGGGAAGACAAAGCGCATACCCCTTAACATTCCCCCCCCCCCCGCCCTCGATCCGCG